>VBVQ01005095.1:0-12697 GCA_011636635.1 Tetramorium simillimum | reverse complement strand
CATATCTTATTGGTTAATTTTATTAACATTTTACTAGTACTTTATTAATATTATAGAAAATATAATATTTGATCATTTATATTTTAGTGAAATGAAATATAACCTGTTTGTTAGGTCCTGCTGCTGAGAAATGATTTTATGCTCTGAGACAGCGCTTTGGGAAAGAACATAGAAAAATAATACAATCTATGTCAAGGTCTGGAACTGCAGCAGACAATCCGACATATAAACCAGCTTGGGTGTTGTATAAAGATCTCACATTCTTGAAGGATATTATTAAACCTAGAAAGTAAGTTGTGGTCTGAGAAATTCTACATAATAAATGTCAATGATATAATTTAAAAAATTGTAAAACGATTACAGGACTTCATCCAATTATAAATCTAAAATTCCAAATAATCAAATGTCAATACTTCGTACAAGTTCCATATTCCCATTTACTTTTGCTGATAATCAAGTGACAGTTCTTCGGACAATTTCCCCCTTCTCTTCTACATCTGCTACAGCAAGCCCAGACATGTCCAGTTGTTGGAATTCGGATTTAACAAATCTCGCAGGTGAGAAGATTAAAAGAGATCTATTGCCAGATCTCCGTCCCTGATGAAAATAAAATTCGAAGCGTAAGTCAAATGTAAGGGAAGATAATACAAACGTGAATACAAAACTTTTAGAAAGCATAAATTGAAAAAATGGAACACAAAGAAAGCGTTTTAACATGTAAATGCTTCTTTTGCGTTCTGCTGTTTCAATTTACGCTTCCTAGACGTTTGTGTTCACATTTCTATCATTCTCCCCTTACATTCGACTGACGCTCCAAATTTTATTTTTACCAGAGCACAGTTTGGTGTAATATAAACTGTTATATTTTTCTTGGATTTTTAGACATTGATGGAAGTTCTACAGATCTGAAATATATAAATTTTCGCCATCTCCTGCAACACTACCTTCTACAACGCCACCTCCTGCAATATCACCTCCTGTGATATCTACAACACCACTTCCTGCAATATCACCTCCTGTGATGTCTGCAACACCACCTCCTGCAATATCACCTTCTGTGTGCTTCTATCTGCAACACCAAAATCTGGAAGAACTAATGCAGCTGCAGAAGTGCAGAGGGCTATGTTATTATACTAGCACCAAGCGTAAAGTACCTCCAGCTGATTCTTTTGCAGCTAAAAAACGGCAAGAAGATACGGCTTTTAATAAGTCTTTAATCGAGCAAAGTAAGGGACTGACGGATCTTGCAGCGAAGATTGGACAAGCAATCATAGCTCCACCTTTACCACTAAATGCACCGTCAACAGACGTCAGTAATACATCTGGTACTCAACCTATGCTGAGTGCCATAGGATTTGCATTAAATGTAGTACCTAAACATGCTCAACTTGAGTGCCTTATAGGTGTATTACAATACATCAATGATTTCACTAAATCAAGAGTAAACAAGTCCAAAGAACCAAGTGATTGAGACTGACTTTTTTAAATTTAAGAGTAGATATATTTGAAATTATATTTTTAATTATAATATAAGAGTTTAAGTTTATTATATAAGAGTATGGCTTGAAGTTATAGTCAAGTCTCAATACTTAAAACTCAGCACTTGATATTCAGTTTCTAGATTTCAGCCATTCCATTGATTGAAATCTAGAAACTGAGTATCAAGTTTGCTGAGTTTTTAGTACTGAGATTCGATTATAATTTCGAGCCTATTTATTAAAGCAAGAGTGGACAAGTCCAAAGAACCAAGTGATTAAGACTGATTTTTTAATTTAAGAGTTATGATATTTGAAATTACATTTATAATTATAAGAGTTTCAGTTTATTATGTAAGAGTATGTTTTGGTTTGGAGAACAACGAATAAAAGATAAAGGTTTTATAATTGCAATCATTTTATTCAATTTCCTTATTACTAAGTCCATAAACAAAATTATCAGTCTTGAAAATATTCATTATGTTATGTATGCACAATGTATTATATATTTTTTTTATAGTCAAATAGCCCAATATTCAACTAAGAAGTAATAAGTTTCTTATATTATATTCAATATGCTTATATTACTTATAACACACTCAGTGTACTTTCTTATGACTACATATGAAATACAAAATAAAATAATTAAATTCATAAAATGTATTATCGAAAATGCAACGAAATTATCACAGAAGTATGGAAACTTTCACAAAAAAATATAGACTTATATATACATATAATTGCGCCAAGAGTTTCAAGAATAATTATATATAATTATATCACCGTATGTGTGATTTTATATAATTATACAAAGGTCACACATATAATGATATAATTATATCATGCATAATTGTATCTGGAACTTGATGCGATTATATACGCGCTTATACAACATTTTAGAAATTGACCATGTATGATTAAGTTCCGTTTTTTTTAAGTTGTCACAACTATGCGAAAGGGTTAATTATTTGAGCTTGGAAAGTTTTCACATATTGCCATGGTGCTTGAGCTTCCCCAACTGGAGATACAAAATATTCTTTGAGGTAATTACGCATACCTTCACATACTGAGCCACCTCGATTAGCTCCTGTTCTACCTAATTCTTTGAAAAATTGACCAGGGCCAATATTATTCCAATGACCTTCATGAATAACCCCATTCTCATCCTCAATATTAAGCCAATCAGGAGGACAATACTGAGAGGCAGATCCATTATTACTATTAGAACTCATAATAAAATTGTGGAGGCAAACAAGAGCTTTAATAATTTTTTCTGCATTTGCTACGGAAAAACATAATCGTTTATGCAAAATATGCCATCGTGACACTAGTATTCCAAATGTGTTTTCTATGCAGAGGCGAGCCCTACTGAGCCGATAGTTAAAAACACGCTGCTCGTCTGTTAATCGATTGCGTCTTGTATAGGGGCGCATGAGGTATGTGGTAAGAGGGAAGGCTTCATCGGCCACAATCACATATGGGAAAGGGACATCTCTCCCTGGTAGAGATGTTGGTGGTGGAGCGTTACCAGTAGCAAGGTCTGCAGCTAATTCAGAATTTCTCCACACACCGCCATCACTGATCGAACCTGTAAATTATTTCAAGTATATTCCTTGCAATGTTATTATTAATTTGTTTTCTACTAATTATTAAGAGAAGGGATCACCATTACTCACCAAACTGTCCAATGTCCACCCATGTGAATTTGTGATTTGCATCACAGAGTGCCAGTAGCACTATACTGAAAAATCTTTTATAGTTGTGGTATTGTGATCCAGAGCAAGGAGGTTTCTTGATTTCCATGTGTCTGCCATCAAGAGCACCAATACAGTTTGGAAATTGCCATTTCAACATGTATTCTTCGCTTATTTTTCGCCAGTCACTAGCATTTAGCGTGGGAAGCACAATGGGTTGCAGGGCACACCATATAGCGTGACAAACTTCTGGCACTATTTTGCAGACTGTAGATTTCCCAACTCTGAATTCTAAATGTTTTGTCCGCATGCTTTCTCCTTGAGCAAGATAGCTATATAAAAAAAGATTAATTAATATCAAATAGAGAATATTTTATTTTTAAAATGCAGAATTGATTCGTATTTACGTCAAGGTTAGACTCAAACGAAGCCTGGGTGAAAGAGGTGTCCTGTTGCTATGCTTTTCCAGATATGGACGTACCAAATTGAGCAAAAATTCAAATTGCTCAGGCCACATTCGAGTATAACCAAAAAATTCTTCGTGGTCACACATAAATAGTTCGCGAAATAGGTTAAGGTTAAAACCCTGATCACGTTTACGTCTATTCACGGGACGTACCCACCATCTCCGACCAACAGACTTTTTCGCCTGAACAACGCGTTGTTGAGAAATTAAAATCTGGCTCCATATCATCATAAATAGCACACTTAACCCAATTTTTAATAAATCCATGCCTTACTACATGCTATTGTAGACACTCGAGCGTAAAGGAGGGTTACGACTACTGCTACTCCTAACGTCTACTCCCTTAATCCACTACTCTTACGACTTATGTAGACGATGCATCATATGATAATTAGTTGAAGATTAGTGAGTCATCGAGGGGGAGAGGTAGCGGGGGCGGGACCGGGATTCCGATCCCGTCTCCCGGGATAATAGGAGCAAGAAAAAGAAGAGCTAGCGAGGGATGCGTAGTTAACCCGACGGTTCTTAGGAAGGGTCGAGAATTATTCAGAAGAGAAGCTAGTATTATCAGTCAAATGTCTAGGAAGACGAAGAAGGCGAAGACCCAAGGGAAACCGGGACAAAGTGGAATGACATCAGAGAAGGAAAAAGTTACGGATAGAAAGAATATTACGAAGGAATTTAAGGGAAGCGATTCTGGCGCGCTAACTGCACCTGGCGCCCACGTGATCGGCGGAATGGCTAAACGAGTGAGTGATATAGAGGTACCGTGTGAGACCAGTGTTACTCGCGAGCATGACAAAGTAAATATTGTGGACAGAAACACTCCAACAAGTGGTGGTGGAAAACTTAGGGAAAACAAAGAGGTGTTTGAAAAAATGGAAACGGCCGAAACGGCAGTAAAGGAGATCGAGATGGAATGCGGCAATGCGGCGGGGGGAGTAGGAGAGGAGAATAATAATGACGACGTCATTGTTACCGAAGGGGAGCTGGCAAGGGGATCGAGTCACCGTGACAACTTAAAGAAGTTTAAAATGGTTCGGACAAGGAATGGTCTTAAATATGAGACGGATCTGACGGAGGAGGAGAAGAGTCAAATGGAAGGACGAGAGGAGAAGTTTCGTCATACGCACGTAGGTTCGATAATCGTTGAGGCGTCCCTGACCTCATCGGCCAGGGTCAATAATTTTGATACCAATAAAGGTACTATTATGAGGTATGTTCACAGCAAAGGGTATAAAGTTACTCAGGTAGTAAAGAGCGGCTTCGGGAGACTAGACTTACATTTTGACTCCTATATAGACGCGAACAAGTGCCTTGAAGACAAGGGATTGATAGACGGGCAGGCGCTTATTTCTTTTACTATTCCAGATAGGTCAAAAAAATGCAAAGGCATTATTACAGGTTGGCACGCGAGAGGAACGTTAGACGAACTGTTAGAAGCAATGGTGGTATCAAACAATATAATTGAATTAGAAAGGATCAGGAGGAGGGTATACGACGGAGAGTCCGGGACCACGAAGGAGGAGCCCTCACACGTTATCTGTATCACGTGGGAGGGCAGTGACTTACCATGGGAGATTCGGTTATATGGCGGTATTATGGGATTCAAGGTTAGACCATATATTGATAACGTATTACAATGCTATCGTTGTTACAGATTTGGGCACTTGATGAAGCATTGTAGCCGGGCCCCAGTCTGCATCGTTTGTGGTGGGCCATATCATGGGCACTGTAACTTGGAATGGAGGTGTGTTAACTGTAGCGGTAGACATAAGCCTACGGATAAGAATTGCAGTGTTTTTAAGTATAACGCCGAGCTGAAGCGAGTTATGGCTATGGAAGGGCTTAGTGTTTTCGAGGCTAAGGAATTTATGAGGAGAAATCAGGTCAGAGAAAGGTTAGGATATAGTACCCCACGTAGACCGGTACGTGATGAAAGACTAAGAATTGATCCCTATAGAAGAGAGGGTGGACTAGAAGCGAGAACTATTACCGGAGGAGTGTTAGGTTCAGGGCAAGGGGCCCAAAAAACTATTGGGAATCCGCCGTACAGTCAGATGGCGAAAGGGATAGTCGAAAGTAGTAGTATTATTTTATAGTCTCAGGGAAATAAAATTGATGCTTGTATAGAAAACAGGAGAAATCTTCCTATAAATGAGATAGCACCACAGACGCGGGAAAGTCAGCAGGGTGAATATAACAGCCGCGAGAGTCCCGTGAAAAAAAGAAGTTGCGATAAGTGCGGCTGTAGCTGTGTTACACGAGAAAACACAGCGAAAACGAAGCGAGAATGAGCTAGAGATTTTGGAAGAAAGAGGTAGAAAACCGAGATATCAAAGTTTTTGTGACAGGAACAGAAAAGACTTTCTTGTGTATAATAGTGACGACAGAGTTATCACGGAGAAAGACTCAGGAAGAGATAGAAACGTTAACAGATATAGAAGAGAAAGTGATTATGATAGAGCAGAGGAAAGAAGTAAAATAGTTGTCGAGGTAGTGGAGCAACTTAGTATTATAATAGACTCATTGATGAATTCGCGTATAGATAAACGTATGGATGAGCGTATCGATTCACGTTTGGATAGTGAGGGTATCATGAAAAAAGTCCGGGAAGCGGTCCATGAGATAATAGGGCATGACGTGTGTAAGGGGAGGGAAAATCCCTCGTATGAGACTACCACGGACTCGGGAGGCAAATCGGATGCCTTAGGGAAAGTTATAGATAGTAATATAAATAAAAATGTCGATTAGTGCAATGCTGTGGAATGCGAAGGGGTGGCGTTCAAAGGAATCAGAATTTTTGAATAATAGCAACAAATACGATTTATGTTTTATAGCCGAGACAAAAAATAAAAAAAGCACTCGGATTAATATACCTGGTTTTGATGTTTACGAAAAAATCAATTATAGACAGGGAGAAGGGGGAGCGGGAGGGTTGCAATTCTTATTCGTAGGCATATAAAAAGAGATATTATCGATACAAGTAGGATTAAAGGTAACCTCGACGTTGTAGCATTAAGAATCGAGAGTGACGTAGAGGCAATTAATTTTGTGTGCGTGTACAGACGGCCTGGTAGGACGGAGGATGGAATTGTGTGGAGGGAACTTTTTGAACTGATGGATAGGAGAGAGGGTTTGTTTGTATTGGGGGACTTTAATGCACACCACACGTCGTGGAACCGTGCGGAAATCGATACCAACGGGGATAGATTTTTAGAAGAGATGGAGGACGCGGATATGTATGTTATTAACCAAAACACGATGTCCAGAAGAGGTGAAATAGGACAGAGAGATTCCAACCTCGACTTAATTATAGGAAACGCAAAGGTGATAAATTTAGTTTCGTACGAACAAGGGATGGATGCCTGGGGGTCGGACCATTATCCGATTAATTTTGTGATTAAGTCGAACCTTAGTATTTATAAAAAAACGTTCAAATAGAATCAAAAGTACCAAAAAAACTGATTGGAAGCTCCTTTGGTACTTTGTAAAAGAGAAAGAAGCTATTTTGGATAGCGACACATACAGGGAGATGTCGGAGGAAGATAAATATAATTTGATTATAAATAAGATTAGAGAAGCGACGTTTGAGGCTTCTGGTATCGAGTATGCCCTTGAAGGTGATAGAGTAGTGAGACTTGATAAAAAGAAGGTAGGATAGGATAGAAAAAATTATAATATTTCTAAAAAGAAAAAGAATCCCATCGAGTGGTGGGATCTGGAGTGTGAAGCGGTGATTAGCGATAGAAAAAGGGCGTTAACAAAGTACAACAAGGATAAGAGTGTGGCTAATAGAATAGAGCTCAAAAAATGCAGTGCGGTTGCGAGACGAACTATTAGAGGTAAAAAACGAGAAAATTTTAAGTTTTTCGCGGCTAGTCTAGATAGATTCTCGAACCTAGGATATGTTTGGAATAAGCTAGGAATTTTAAAAAATAGAGACAATTGTAGAAAATGGTGTCAGGTTAGTAATAAAGAGTTACTCGAGATTACGAGTAGTGAGATGAACAAGGTTGCGCCCAATTGGACGGAGGAGAAGCCGTTAGAGCCGAGATTAGATTTAAATACTGATTATCAGATAAATAATAATTTTGTTGGTATGAGCGATCCATTTAGTAGGGCGGACTTAGATAGAGCAATAGGAATGTGTAGGGACCGATCAAGCCCGGGTACCGATGGCATAGAATATAAAATGATAAAGAGGCTTACTGACCGATTTAGGGACGAGATATTGCTGAGATTCAACTACACTTTCTGTAACGGCGTAATGTTCAAGGATTGGAAAGAAATACAGACAATTTTTATTCCTAAAAAGGACAAAGGAAAATTTAGGCCAATATCTATGTTCTCTTGTATGGGTAAAGTTCTGGAGAGAATGTTAAATGAGAGAATAAACTGGTTGGCGGAGAAGGAAAAGTGGTATGACGCCAGGCAAAACGGCTTTAGAAAGGGCAGATCTTGTTTAGATAATCTCTCACGGCTAGTCACGGATATTGAAATTAGTATGGCCTCAGATAATAATACAGTTGCCGCTTTTTTGGATGTAAAGTCTGCCTACGATAACGTAAGGATGGATATCCTTTGTGATATTCTAGATAAAAAGGGATGTCCTTTTGTATTTACGGCGTATATAGACAAATGGTTGCGGAATAGGTATACGAAGTTCGTTCTTAACGATGAAAAGACTTAGTATAGGATGGTTAATAAGGGACTTCCTCAGGGGGGAGTTTTGAGCTCCACCCTGTACAATATCTATACATCTGGGATTAGTAGTGATGTTGATAGAGAGACAATCGTGCTACAGTATGCTGACGATATTGTGGTTTACACGACTAGATCGAGTTTATCGTGTTGCAGGAAAAAGATAGAGATTGCAATTAATTCAATAGAGAGTAGACTGAATAGTTTAGGGCTGGAGATTGAGCCTTCCAAGATAAATATTGTGGTTTTTAATAACAAAAAAGACAAGGAAAATAGGATAAGATGTAAAATAAATAGCCAACGAATAGGTAATGTTAGACAGGTAAAATTTTTAGGTATTGTTATAGATAGTAAACTCAAGTTTGACAAACAGTTAACACATGTCCGGACCAAGTCGCAGAAGGCGTTAAATGTCATGCGATTTCTTTGTGGTGTATCGTGGGGGATGGAATCAAATACAGCCTTAATGGTATATAAATCATATGTCAGGTCTATCGTGGAGTACGGGCTCTTCGTCTATTACCCCAGGGATAAGAAAGGGAGGGAAACCGTGGAAAGGATACAGAATAAAGGGATTAGAATCGCTTTAGGGTACAGAAACAGTACTCCTATTAATATAATGACTGCAGAGGCTAAGGTTCTTAAATTAGAGGACAGGGCGAACCTGTTAGCTCAGAATCATTGGACTAAGATAGTCTCGTATAAGGATAAAGAAATGATAGCTAAACTAAATAGAATGACCTTGCTATATGAGAGAAAAGGACTTCCGGGAAACAGATGGAAATTCTTTATGCTGCGTGACTCATGGCGCGATTTCAAATTCAGTGGGGCAAACCTAGAAGAGAGAGAAGAGCCAGGAATCTACAGAGTGAATTATTGGTCTATGACCAATAAGGTTATAACAGATTTAGAGATAGGCACCGAATGTAAGGATAATACGGATCTTAAAGAAGAAGAATTTTTAAAAAAGTTTAAAGAAAAATATAAACTAGATAATAACACTGGGATAATATTCACAGATGGTTCTAAACAAACAGACAGTGTTAGTGTAGGAGTAGGGCTAGTAATTTCCGGGGAAGAGACGGCCTATGGTTTTTCAATAGACAATAGATGTTCAGCTTTCACGGCTGAGCTTCTGGCTATAGAAAAGGCACTGGGATACGTTTTAGATAATAATTGGAGTAGAGATATTTTGATCTTCTCAGATAACCAGGGCGCCATCAAAGACATTGATAGTAATAGATTAGTGTACAGGAAGCACGAGCTGACATGCAATATAAGAGAAAGATTAGATAGATATCGAGAGCAGGCTGCCCTAATGGGCAACTCTACGGTCAGAATAGTTATAGGCTGGGTACCGGGACACAAAGGGATTACGGGGAATGAGGATGCCGACGAGGTCGCGAAGGGTGAGACCCGCGAGGAGAATGATAAGAGAGTCAAAGTGCCAATAGGTGATTGGCGTGCGTTAAAAAAGGAGGATCTATGGTGCAGAACGAAAATGCACATTGAGGCGGAAGGCAATTATAAGGGAGTTAAATACTTTGTGAATTACTATGATGGTGATAAAAGGAAACCGTGATTCCATGGGCGGAGCATAGTTAGAGGCCTGGCCTGCTTGGTCAATCGACTTCGGGCCAATCATTATAACCTTAATGAATCCTTGTGGCGGAAAAATTACGTCGAGAGTCCGAGGTGTGAGTGTGGAGTGGAGGTGCAGAACGTCGATCACGTGGTGTTGCAATGCCGCCAACATGACGATGAGAGGGAGAAACTATACAGGGAGTTAGCCGCGGAGGACGTGAGATAAGCTGTGTGAAGTTGGCCCCCCCACTACTGAAAATCCAGTAACGGCCTTAACCATTCGATTGGTGGTCGTTTGGTAGTATTTGGTAGTCCATTCCCGAGGATTGGTAGTCAAAACTTTAATTAATAATACGAAAAAAAGATAAACGCGCGTGAAGTTAGCCCCCCCTTTCATAAAATTCGGTTTTCCAGACTACATAAATAATTTTAACTGCAAGCATTCGTTTGGTGGTCGTTTACTGAGGTTTGGTAGTTCATTCCCGAGGATTGGTAGTCAAAACTGTAATTAATAACACGAAAAAAAGACATACGCGCGGGAAGTTATCCCTTCTTTCATAAAATTCGGCTCTTTCCGACTGCATAAGCAATCATAATTGTAATCATTCGTTTGATAGACGTATGTTTATGTTTGGTAGTATCCATTCCCGATAATTGTTAGTCAAGACTGTAATTAATAATACAAAAAAAGACATACGTGCGTGAAGTTAGCTTCATTTTCATAAAATTCGGTTTTTCAAACTACATAAATAATCGTAACTACAACTATTTGTTTGGTGGTCGGTTACTAACATTTGGTAGTCCATTCCCGATGATTGTTAGTGAAAATTATAATTAATAATACGATAAAAAGACATAAGCCCGAGGAGTTTGCTCATTTTTTATAAAATTCGCCTCTTTCCAATTGCATAAGCAATCATAATTGTAAGCATTTGTTTGATGGTAGTTTAATAACATTTAATTAATATTGTTTTGTCCTCGCGCAATGATGTTGCGGTGGCTGTAGAAAGCAAGTAAAGATTAACGCCTATAGCAACAAGTTACTTTTGAATCTTAGAGTTGACAGTTCTTGCGTTTGAAAGAGAATTTTTTTCTGTATTTCCTATAACTAAATGTTGGAGTTCTTTTCGAAAAAGTGTGTGCTTTTTTTCATGCGCGTATGAGAGTGCGTCATTCGGCTTGTACCGGCAAGTGCAACGTAAGTGTCGGGTTGCGTACGAGTGTAATAATATATGTACGTTCAAAACATTATATATCATAATATTATATATCACAATATATATTTTATAATTTAACATTTCACAATAAGAAATGTAATTTTTAAAGAAAAGATAGGATATATGTGTGTGTAACTATGCATATGATAGAAATATTCTTACACGAATACATATTTAATTGAAATCATTAATATTTATTTAAAAAGTTATTTATTACGTTCGATATTTAAGTCACAAGTATTAATAATTAATTGTTAAATTGCACATATAAGTCAAATTGTTTACTTTGTCTACTTCTGACTTCAAAAAGTTTTTCTAAAATGCTTTTGTGACAAATAAAAAATTCTGCGTGCGTGTAAAATCGACATTATACATTTTTTATTTACTATAAATAAAATTTGATATTTATATAAGTTTTCCTTGTACGCATTTTAAAAATCAAACGCTCTTATACTTGTATGCATTTTAATATAAATATATATTATATATTTTTTAACATAGTTATACATTATGTTTTTATTAAACATTATATATATATATATTTATTTATTTTCGTGAATTTATTATATATATTGCTCCATGCGGTTCTATCTCATATTTTTCGTTACAGGATTTCACTGAGCTCATTACATCATTATATATACTCCATGTGCCATTTATTCTTCTTGCATATGCAATGTAATGGTTATTAGTATATGCTATTACACCAGCCAGTCTAAAAATTTAATATAACTATATAAATATAATACAATTATATATATAATTAACTATAAATCATCAACGTATTATAAATGAATGTGAAAAGAAGTTACAAAATTTATATAGCTACATCTTTAAAAATAATGCTAAAACTATAATATCAATAAGTTTAAAAATATAAAAAATAATATATAAACATTATTTATACGTAGACGTATATTTTTTAATAATAAAATGTTTGCATCTGTGCGTATAATTTTTCTATATTTAATATTTTTATGTTAATAAACAATGGATATAATTATGCTACGGAATAAGTTCTGTCATTCATAAATAAATGGTAGTATGACTGAACTTTTCTATACTTACACAAGTATATAAGAATAAAGTTAATTAAAGTAGGAAGTTAAAGTTTATTACATTTTTTGTATCTTTTTTGTTTTTTCTATTGTATTCATATTCTATTGTCATAAGATTGAATTATTATCTATTCTAATTATATAATAAAATTATTTTATATATAAAAAACATAGAATTTTAAATAAAAATTGCAAATAATTCATTACCTGTATTCCTGTTTTAAAATATTGATTGTTACAGGAAAATCCTTTAATTGACAACTCATGCCTGTCTTAGCATCCAAAGATCCTCGAATATCAAGTTCAATATATAGATGTACATTACATTCAGCATATATAGTTCGACGTCCAGAACATTCAAATTGTTGACATTTAACGTTCTTTATTTGAAAATTATAATTAAGTGCTTCTTCTAAATACATGAATCCCTTTTCTCGAATTAATTGGTGATCAACACCAAGTACTGATATATTATGTATCTCTTTTTGACATTCATATG
>VBVQ01005094.1:0-12704 GCA_011636635.1 Tetramorium simillimum | reverse complement strand
GGAGGGGACAGAGGGTCGGGGAACTTTTCAAGCTCGTGGTAACAATGCCAAGAGACGGGCGACAGCCGGTTTAATTAAACGCATCGTCAGCTCTGTATGGCAACACTATGCCAACGCGACGTTACGCGCGTGCACCCGTGCGCGCGGCGTGCATTGTGCGTGTGCACACGCACATGCGGCGGATTTCGCTGTGAGGAGAGAGACTCGGTCGTGGTCGCGCCACAGCCGGAGGGGAGAATTGAAAGGATATGTGTAGCGCATCCTACAGAGATGGATAAAGCGAGTGAAACCAACCGGGCTCCTTCCGAACAAAACCCAAGGTGTAGGGAAGCATTTGGATAAATAGAGATACGACGGCATTCGGCTGCTACGAGGAATAAGTGCATCTGGCAAGTGTCAAGTTAACTTGAAATCGTGCAAATGGATCAGATCTCGTATTTCAGTGTGCGATTAAACTGAGATTTGAGTCGAAGATAAAAGCGAACATTGACGAAACGTAACGTGGCTAGAATGTTGACTGAATATTGTTCATTTTTTAAATTTCGTGTATTTGCTATTGTCGAAGATGAGGAATATCGTGTAGCGAATCACTGTTTATTACAATGGTAATTTACTTCAGAAATATCGTGCGCTTTGCGCGCGAAATTATGTATACGCTATCTTTACATACCTCGTAACTTTTTAAAAAGTAAAGCAAAAAAATTATTTTTAAGACCAAAAAGTTTGTAAATAATTCTCATGTTTTACTGGTTACGGTCTGTTAATTTAGCTCATATAGTTTAGTATCTCTACCTGTATATTAAGTTATCTGAGCCAAATTATCACAACGTAACGAATAAGATATGAAAATAATTTGCTAATTTTTTGCTTTTAAAACTAATTTTTTTGTTTGTTTTTAAAAAGTTACGAGAAGCTCGACAGCTCAATATTAAGTAACTTTAAAAAGTGAAGCAGAAAAATTATTTTTAAAAGCAAAAAATAGCAAAAAATAAGCAAATAATTGTCATGTCTTATTGGTTACTCTCGCAATACGAAGTGTGCCAAATGAGAAAACCAATCAATCAGCATCGCGGAAAAGAGGCAATAATACTTCGAGACTTTCGAGTATCGATTTAACACGCCTTTTTAATGAGTAGACTGGCATTTGTTAAAAATTTATGCCCATTTAATATTTCGTATAGATTAATTTTTTTTCATAAAGTTATTAACTACGATATATTTTGTAATACGTAATATCAGAAAAATCAAGTCAATATTGCTAATAATCTTATAAGGGCTAATACGATTTTCTATTTGTATGTACGTAATTTTGAAATAATTTGAGATCGCTTTTGAAGTTATCCGAATTATCCTCGTGAATTTTATGTATGAGCATGTGTAGAAGCGGATAAGCAATTCGAAAAGGTCACAGAAAATTAAGTGGATCGTCTGATGCAGTCGACTAATAGTAACCGGGTTTACGAAATGGTTCAAAATATAAAATATTTACTTTAAACAACATCAAAGCTATAAATATTTTCGTGTACACGGAATTTTTATTTTATGTCGAAAGAATTTAAAGATTTATCAAGACATTTAAGTGATCAATTTAAGGAAAAATCCTTGAATTTGTCATACGGTATGTTGCAAATATTTTTATAAACTTCTGAATAATAACATTAATTTCCAAATACCAAATTCTCTACTAGAGATTGATAGAATATTAAACTGGACAATCCAAATTATTTTAGTATATCCTATAGACATCCTATACAAAACTTCGAAATTAGGGTGGTAAGAGCTAAATCGATATATATCATCACTTTTTATCTGGACAAAACCTAAATTTCAAAAGTTAAAACACCTTCATAATTTCTGTAATTAAAAAAAATTTGAAATCTATTATTTCGATGAGATCGATTATTTTAGCATCAAAATCTATAAAGACTAGTTATATGCAGATACGAGATAATTTAGGTATGAAATGCTGATATTATTAATCTTAAATTTACTGAGATTGAACAGTGCTTGTACTTTGATTTGACATTTATTACATGTTCCTGGTATATTGACGTGCGTGATTTATTAAACTAACAAAGCTTTAAATTATTCGTCGATGCGGATCCTCCACATTGTATACAATGCGATTCTTTATCATTACTTCGTACTGATTCGCGTCTTTTGATTTCATCGTAAAATCACGACGTTTCACCAGCGCGAAGCAGAGCGAATCAATCAAAATCATGAATGCGAATCTAACGAATTTTCCTTCCATCTTATTCGCGAATTACACACGAATGGCGAATCACGAATCACAAATTGCGAATACAATCTGACGTCAATTTAACGGAGAACAGACAAGCCACAAAACCATTTTCCATAAATTCACTGTGCCTAAAGCATCTCGGTGCTTTGCAAGCATCTTAGTTGCATAAGCGTCTTAGTGGAAGCGCAGATAACGAGAACAGTGCAATCTAATCCGTATTAATGTAAACTTAATCGTCGATCAAAGCACGCATATAGCCGCGCTACTAATCTAGTACGATTACGAGGGATGCGGTAATAAGATTGATTAACGAGAGTTTCTGCCTTGTAATATTAATAACGCTTTGTAGTCTATCGTTTCTTTCAAACTTCAAAAGGCCCGAACATCGGGTGCGCGCGCGGGCGCGCGCAAGGTGTGGTATCTTGTTTGTACTTTTAAAAAAAGTAACGACAATCTCTCTCAATTGTTTCAACGATAACGTTTACCCGGTAAAATTAGTGCTTGCCTTAAACGATAATGTGCTTGCCTTAATTAAAAGGGACAAAAGTTTCCTTAACTTCAAAGTTCGTCGTGCACGGTGCAACAACGCAACAACATCATCGCGCGCGTTTCTCCCTTTCATTTGTTCGTTTCCCCCCCCCCTAAAGAAAAATACGATAACGTTCTCCCGCAATCCCGCGATCGTTTGTAGTTCTCTGCCCCTTAATCCTACGCGTGCTCGCGTCGTCTGTTGCACGCTCGCGTACTCCGTAACTTTTGTGCAGCCTTTATGTGCGTCCGTTGACCGAAGGTAAACTGCAGGCGGGGTCGGTACGCTGGCGGCTAGAAAAGGGCAAACAGGGAAAAAAAAGGGAAAAGACCGCGAAATATATAGAAGCGTCAGCATTGCCGGTGAGGAATGGAGCTGGAAAGGTACGAAAAAGAGAGCAGGGGAAGCAACCGTTACAGAGAACGGCTAGTAAAGACGGGAAGCATTAGGAATGCAGTCGCATCTGCACGCAATTCCACGCATGCACTTGAATATAAAGTTGCGTATGGCGTATATTCTCGAGTGCCACCTGAACGCTGATTAAATAATCAATGAATTACGCGACGTTAAATTTTCCGCCGAGCAAATCTCATTGCTTCTGAGAACAGGCCGCTACTACTTTCATAAAAGCAGTAAAAGTTATAGACGGGACAATGAGATGAGAACGGGAGGGAAGATTAAAATTAGAGCTCCAAAGAAGGTATAACAATCAGACGTAACAATAACCGTTTTCCCTGGTGATTAAATCGACCGATAAACTGTTTCGACATAAAAGAAGTTTGCGGGTGTATTTTTAAATCTTGATCCGCAATAACATAAAATAATATAAAAGCGAAAATATGTGTTCCTCTCAATGTGAAGCTACTTCTCGGTTCTATTCAATTTTTCTGTTCCCGTTCCCCTCGGATTTTCCGTGATCCTCTAAGCAACCTCTAATCTCGTACACACCGTATACGGGGCCACGTATACCGACACATACACTCGACATATGCACATTTTTTCCCGCACAGGAGTCCCACCTTGCCCGGGAACACACGTTGGCGAAATTTATTCGTCTGCACGGCCTCTTAAATCACGACCCTCTGCCCGATCTCGCACCCCTTTCGCGCAGCAACCACGTGCACCCACGTGCTCGCCCACGTAATCACCACCACTACTATCATCGTCGTCGTCGGCGGCGTTTCCTTTCGGCCTCTTCAGCACCCCTTATCGCCCTTTTCCTCCCCGCCCGCCCGCTCACGCGACCAGCACATGCTGCTGCCGCGAACGGCAGTGCATATTTTATTTTCAAAGCCGACCGCATTGACAATTTGCAGCGGCGTTATGTAAATGTGCCGTCACGTACGCGCGCAACCACGGCGTTCTTTTCTACGTGGTTGAGATAGGACTTCGGGTGAAGAGGCGGTTCGGGATGCAGTCGAGGATAAAAGAGAGTCGGAGGTTGAGAGGCCGAAGGTTTTGTCGGTGTTCGATCGCTCGGAAAAATGCATTGCGGGACGCACTCTCTCTCATTCCCCTTCTCTCTCCCGTTGCGCGTCTCTCGTGAGATGCAACGTGTCGTAAAGAACCTCGAGCAAAGAGAGCTCTCTTTCTCTCGCAGCGTACAGCTACTATATCTAAATGAATCCAGATACTTTGTTTTCGCGAAATGGGCGAAAATACGATTTATATATGATACGAATAAATGAATGATATATGCGTAAAATAAAATATCGTACGTCTATTCATTAATATTTCAGTTGATCAGAGATGAACACATATTTTGCGTCTATTCAGTTAATAAATCCGACAATGTCTTTATTAATGAAGAAATACTTGAATACCAGAATAATTTTCAAAATTTTGCATTCCTAATTGTAAAGAAATTTTTGATTGATATTAAATTCTGAAAAATATAGTTATTAGTGAAAAATAAAAGTAGAAAAAATGTAGAAGACACTGTACACGAGATAACACAGTGAATGATGGAACGATACTGCGCCGTGATAATGCATTCCCAGACATTTTCTTTTCGACGCCTCACCGGAAAAAGCCGGAAGCTTCTTAGGTAGCGATTTTTCTCGCTGCACTCTCTGTGCCATACGCGACGAACATCTCATACCGCACCGCGTACCGGATACGGGCAAATTTATGAGCAGCGAAACATATTCGAGTGCCCCTCTTCCTTTCCGGCATTACGATCGCGTTCGCGTACATCTAAATCGCGCATAACGCGGGAAAAATATTCGCGCGCGAGCAACCGAGGGCCGCGTTAACGATGTCGTTAACGGCAATTCGTTGTTGCCGCGATAAAATGCGTGCCGATCATTCGAACGACGTGACGCACAGCGCGACATAATCTATTCCTTCCTATATTTTTATGACCACGGTGAGGAGTTGTTGCAAATTATTCCACCGACAATTTCCCACACGTTATCCCAGAACAGGTTCTCGTATATACACGTTGGTATAAATATAAATATTTCACAGCGATTCTCCCCATATGGTTGCAACGTATGAATCGTCTCTTGCTTCATTTGTCAATTTTCTGCATACGGGACAAGTGGGGAAAAATGAAGCGGGATTGCATTCTCAAATCGCCAAACTGCTTCATCTTACACGGTGCGTTTGGCGGAGGCATTTTTCCGCGCGCGTCCAACGTACGTATGCAAACGGCCGGGCATTCGCGCGCAAATATACAACGTTCGCGAGAAGAGATATATATATTGGACAGCATCGTTTCTCAGCATTGAAGGAAATATATTATTACGAGCAAGATATCATCGATCAGGGGCTTTAATGGAACTTTAGTATCGAGATCCATTGCCGCGCGTGTCTTCGTCCCGGACATCGCTCTCCTTTCTCTCGCTCTCTCATTCGCTCGCTCTTTGTGCTCTAAATACATTCCTTTCTACAGTCTCTCTTTAACTCTATATCTCTCCGTTTTAACGATGATTTACTCAACGGTAGAATCGACAGTGCAGCGCAGGGAAGCGCGTTCCGACCGATCGATGAGTACCAACGGCAATGTGAGACCAACATCGTCCATCGCTTTAAAGTAAATACCAGAGTATCCGCCATAAGGGAATAGTCGAGAAAAACGGGCAGAAATTTCTATGAATGTTACTTCAAAATATACTAGATAAAACTATTTTTCGACTTTTGTTATTCCTCGATTTGCAATGGTATTACTGTTCCGTTAATAACATCGATACGAAAATATGTCTGACAAATAACGTGCACTTTTAATTGGATACACCGAGTCGAGTGACTTTTTTTTCCCCCCTGTCGCAAGATATACTATTTTCGAACTCCGACTCCATTTCTGCAATACAACGCCTCTGCACACATCCATCAATTCGATACAACGAAGAGCAGGGGAGTCGCAAAAACTCTACACACAGTATTGACACTTTTACGCACCAGGAAAAATACCAGCTCTTTGTTTTTACACGGTCGACAGCAACCCCGCTCCATCTTCCTTGCCCAACCTCGCATTCTCCGCGTACTTTCAACGGCACAGCCGCTCGCTACACCGCATCCCCCTTTGTACACAGCGTCAGATATACGACACTGCGCGCGATGCCGATGTACAGACGAGCCCTCGACTCTTGCCCGTCGTCGTCGTCGTCGTCGTCGTCGTCGTCGTAAGTACAGAAGTTCGAAACAATGTTTCACTCGCGGGTGTTTGGAATCGGGAGTAGATCAGAGGGGGTAAAAGGCCCTGGGGGCGGGCACTGCGGTCTATGGATAATGCGCGCGCGAGTTGATAACCTCCGAGTTATTTGCGCAACAATCGACTCACGACGATTCAAATTGTCGATACTCGAGACAACTCTTGATTAAATTATTTCAATGGAAACGAAGCGAGAATCCCATAAACGCAATTTCAGAAAATAAAACTAAGCCAATAGCGCGCGTATTAAAATTAAATTTACTCTTCTCTCTCCCTCCCTCTCTTCCTCTCGTATATTAATATAATATTATTACACATAATATACATATATTACACCAAAATAGGGAGGCAGAAAGCCAACAAGATCCTAACGTATTATGCAATATTAACTGATAACAATATTAACAAACAAAATTAATAAATGTGCTACTGAATATATTTTGATTAAAATGCTACAAAATATTGCGATGAATAAAATATAAAAATCATAATAAAATTATATAATATTGCTTTACTACTTTTTCAAGTAATGATATATTTAACAATGAGCTTTATGAGCTTATGGGATTCTTGTACAGGTACATATATTTTCAACATCTCTAATATCGAATTATGTTTGTCAGATACACTTAGATGAAAGAAGCAGACTTATGTCTTCCACTGATTAACATATTGATTTTCAAAAATAAAAGAATGTTTTTGAGAAAGTCGATAAAGGGTAAGGTTGATTGCATATTACGTGTTTAGTGCATGGTATTCGAGACGTAAATCAGACGCGACTGCGAAAGTTCTTCAAGTTGCAGGAAAGCATTAATTAAATCTCGCGTTCTTCGATCAACATCTTTTTCCACATAGCTTCAAGTTCCATTAAAACCACCTTTCTTTCGCTCAATGTTGCGCGCCATACTTTTGCACTGAATAACAGCGAAAAAATTGAGGTCAAATGGTACATTAGTTTTAAAAGAACATGTCAACGTATATATGAACGTATCTTTTTCGAAAGCTGCCACATACATGAATATATCATTTTTCCAAAAAGTAAAATTAATAACGCGGATCTAACGCGCAAGAAAATCCTTGCTTTCATGAACTTTGTTCGCTGCATTCTTTCTCGTGATCTCTTGAGAGATCTGTAAGAATTGTGATTTACGAATTAACGGCATCGCTTCGGACCGGCCGCGTTCTTCAGCAGGAATCCGATCAGACGTTGGTATTTCCCGGCAGAATACCGACACGTCCGAAAGAAAATTCTCCGCGCGCGAGAATTGTTTCGTTATTAAGGAAACTCGTGATGTACGCGTGATCGTTGCGCCAATTGTGAATTTTTTTTTTTCCAAGCGACGTGCAAACGAGCACCCGTGATAAATTAACGCGTGTTTAGCTGTGCCGTAGCAGCGCAATTAAAAAGTTTGCCGTCGCAAGTTTCGGCCCTGCGATACCCTCTCACCTTTGTGATGCGAGAGCGAGCGTGCGCTTCGATAGAATCGCATGGTCCGTTTGATCCGGAAAGTTGAAACAGTTGAACGTTCCTTGAGAGTCACCCGCGCTGTTTTCGCGCAGCCTGCTTGCCTGCCGGTCGAAGCGCGCGGTACTTCGTGAACGTGTAATGGAATGAACGGAATTAGATCAGGCTAAACGTACTTTCCAATTTATAGTTCTACAAGTTCCGTGTTAGTCTCTCTCGATTTCCAATTTATACTTAAACAATCGACCGCTTTCAGTGTATTCGGAAAATAGTGCCGCGATAATTTCCTCAACATAGTGCCTCGATATCGACTCAAGCTTTGCTCAATATTTTTCCAGGCTAAAGCTACATCCATTTGAAAGAATATCAACAGTATACTTTAAAACAAACTTTTCGAGAGGGAATTTTTAGAGGGAATTTTTGGTTGCAAAACTGGTTAATTCCGAAAAATCGTTTTACAAATTTTGTTATCAAAAGAATGGCCTCTATTGCGCACTATCCGTCCAATTGCATAAATTTTTTGCAAAATTGTGTGTGCATGCAATTCTAAATATTGCACATGCCATGCATGCGTACGAAGATATGCGTGATATGAGCGAAGGCAGTTGGCTCTGTCACGAAATACGTACATCCGATATACGCGCATGTAAATATGCAAGTCGTACGCGTAATTCTCGGTGCGCGGAGCTAAAACGATGAACGTTGCACCCTGCTGCTATGGCGTGATTTACGAGGGCGCATCTGACTTCCTGTTGATGCGATTCGGTATTGTCGATACCGTCCCCTATGTCGTTCTACAAACTGCACCAGTCAATCCGGCAGTAACAAGGTTCGATCGGAAGAGTCAAACTCGTGACTTGTGCAATTAAAAGTCTATCTCGTTATTGGAAACTTCTGCGCCGGAAGATAACGAGAAATGTCTTTGGAAAGTAGGAACAGCGAAAGATAATGCTCGATAAACTCGATAAATAATGACCATAAATAATGACAATTGTGCGTCTGCAGAATGTAAAATAATTTGTGATATTTCATATCTGAACCGCATCTCAACTCTTTTAATTTACAAAAGGGGAAACAAATTTTTTTTCAGTATTTCGCATTTCAATTGTGGAATGCTGCTCTCTCAACTAGATTCAATGTTCTTACAGTTCCTTAGTTGCTTCTGGAAAAAAAAGCGTGTAAAAATGCGCTTCGTTCTACTTTTCGACTTTACGAAAGATACGTTTAAAACTTGCATTTCCAACTTTTACTAATTGTTTCGTCTATCGCGATACGCGCTTACTTTATAAGAGGACAAAACTTTCTTTAAAACACAAACTTATATTCTACTTCTCAAAATCAATAAACTATCTTTTGTTCATTATTATGTTCGTTATTTAGACGTTATAATATTTATATTTATCATTTTCATGGACATAATATCTTTATACAGCAAAAGATTAAGTTCTAAATTATATGATTGTGGTATGAGGTTTTGTAGACATAAAAACTGATAAAATCTCTAAAGTCATTAAAACAACTGTAATTCATTCCAAGTAGATTTGAGGACTGCGAAACTCTACTCTTCATGACAATCATCCGCTTTTATGTGTTACATTACGTCCGGTTTAATCTTGCAAACTATAATGCTGACACGTTAATAGTTTAATTCAATATTAGAAGTTATAAACACATTGAACCGATACGACAACTAACAAGTATCTAACAATATACCGATCCGCGCTGTCTACTACTGAATGTTTCAAAAAGTATGTGTATTGGAAAACCAAGCAATATATTTTACAAGAAATTCGAATAAAACTTATTTTTCTAATAAATTTGTTTCATTATGTTACATTTAAGATTTAACAAATATGAAATTCATGTACAGAGAAGAGGAAAGGTAAATATTCTGGAAAGTAATGGTACCGATCATTTTATAAACAATATTCATATAAAAATGTATTTTACTCCGAATAGTTTCCGAGATAAAGCTATTTGAATTTACAGTTGCAAAATTATTGATGAGAAAGAAATTCTACATATTTTACCTTTATTATTATTCAAGTGATACATTTTTACACCATTTATTAAATTTTTAAAAATTCAACTAATGTATTTATCAATTCTTATGTGTTTTTAATATTGAGCAATTTGATAAGAAAGATTTGTACAAGTCATTTACGGGAAAGAAGCTATAGAATTATTAGAATTTAGACAAAATTGTTAAAATTTTATTTACGTAAAAAAAGACAAGATGCAGTGGAATTATATAAATATTTTACACATCGCAAATCGATTTTATTATTCACCATTCAAAAAATGTTTGGATTTACCCTCGTATAGAACTCGAAATTTTTATATTCTCCCCACTTATTACTTCCCTATATTACGAAATTCTAATAGTTTTAATATTTATATACAAACTTTTTACGAGAGATCCTGTAGATATTCGGTTTCGAGCGGTACCGTTACGGCGTCATAAATTTGTTACACCAGCCGTTAATGGCAGCCCGTGAATCATAAGCGCGGCACCTTCGCCGGACCTACCGGTGTTTTCGCGAATTTCCATGTCGAGATTGCGCGTTCGGCGATTTCGCGAGCGTTCGAGCTTTCTAGGTACGAGCTCACGGTCACTAATGGAATTCTACGAAACGCAATGGAAGATCCATTTTGAGAGAGATTTATCTGGTCATTGGAAAGAATCGAATAATCCGATATCCACGCCGTGTTATGAATTATTCGGATACTCTACCGATTATCATCTATCACATCTAGATCTGTAATTCACTGACGGCCGGTGCGTCATGTGTTCTTCAAGTTAACCGAATCTCGTGCAGCTGCGGAATCTCTCCGGCACAAACGCGCAGAGAGGAGAGAGAGAGAGAGAGAGAGAGAGAGCGGAAGCCAGCTCCGGCCAATTACAGGCATGCTCAAATTGAATTCCGATATGAGAAGACACCGGGATTCCAGGAATTACGAGCGATTGTTTTCGATAACAGTCTTCTAGCCGGTACTCCTGTTTGTGACATTTTAATTCATCAGTAAACTCGTGAAATATTGCAGCGGTAATTAAAAAAAGGCAATTTTTCAGGATATATGTATCTAAATAATAGAGACATAGTACAAAAATAAAAAAAAATTGATAAATTCTCCGAACAATATCTCGTTTCTGATTTAAATCTGTTGCAGACAGAATTGCGAAAATAAAATGCTGTCTGTTTTTTTTTTCTTTAATAGGCAAATCTTATTCATACATATTTCATCTTCGATTTCTCAGGCGGTCTCCATTGTTTTAATCAAATAATACCATTTTGAATAAAACCGCAACTAACGAAGACTTTGCACAAGAACGTGATGTAACTCGCGCTGCTCTTCATTAAACCTGGGAGCTTTTCGAAGTTGGAAGTAAAACGGACAGAAGGCGACGTGGTTAAGAACGAGCGATGTTGATCGAATGGCAACGTGAAGGAACTTTCGTAACGAGTGGACAGTCGCACCGACGTCATTCCTCGTCTTTGTCGAGGTTACTGCCGCTGTTGCCGCCGTTAATTAATATCGAAGACGGTAATATCGATTCGTTCAACTGGCTAACGATCGAGCAAAATCTATCAATACCACGTAATATCCGAGAAGACGTAGGGTGCCGCGGCTTAGGATACCTGACCCCTGAAGATGAAGATTAAGGGATGAAAGGATAAGCCAGATGCATTGGACGAGGAGGGACGCGAAGAGAGAACGAGAGTTTAATGCAACTTAGATACAAAGTTTCGATTGTTCTCACGAACTCGTCCAGATGCTCGGCTATAGACATAGATTTACCGATTGCTCGACTGACACCGAAATCGACGAAATCGACTGTGCCTATTTGGAAAGGAGTCCAAGTTATATAATGGTTATCGCGCACTTTGCGGTTTGATTCTCGCCAAGATTGTACACAATATCATCGAAGTTCGTAAAATTGAATCTTCACGTAATATCCAAGATTACAATCTCAAGAAACTCTTAAGCGTAACGAATACATCCTTTGATCCTTTTTCTATAAAATGTATCCTTCTTAAACGTATATTGCGAATTGTGCGAAAAGCTCGCTTCTGTGCCAGCACTAATTTCATGGCTTACACTGATTGCACGGCAATCAGTAGAAAAGCGTTATGTCGTAAAAAAAAAGAGGCGTCACGTTGATGCCAATTTCGTAAAAATCCTACAAAGTCGCCATTCAATCAGAGTTGCGCTATTCGCCGGTGGTAGAAAGGATGAGTTTCTCCGTTTCGGCAGAAAACTCACCGACGAAAGGCCTGATCGATTTAATTTTAAATCCCACCGCTTCTCTAGCCACGTCTTCCGCACGATGATCCTTTAATTCAATTACAGCGAGTCGATCGAAATTCTGTCTTTAAATTGAAATCGATCTAATAGAGTCGGTTTCACTTTGCATCCCGTGGGAGAGCGCCGAGAGAGAGAGAGAGAGAGAGAGAGAGAGAGAGAGAAAAGGAGGAAGAGATATAAAAAATACACAAAGAGCGTTTTTTAATAGCAGCAATCGATAACATATCGATCTTCGCGATATCCTTTCACATTACTTCGTTGTTAACTGAAGCGAGATTCTATGGCAACGTTTCACGTGTCAATAGTACGAAAAAAGTACCAGTAAAATCTCGACTGCGATTGATTTCCTAAGCGATTATTTTTGCTCCTCTGTTAAATCTCCCGATTTATCTTTATTCTTTTATTACGATTATTCCTCCGTTGCGTTGATTGATAATTAATCTACATAAATTTTCCAAGTTTTAATTTAATATTATTTCATTTAGTAGGAGTAACTAAATTG
>VBVQ01005093.1:0-12677 GCA_011636635.1 Tetramorium simillimum | reverse complement strand
CTTCAAGCCATATAATTCTGAAATATTTTTCTACAGTTAAAAATAAAAGTTTTTGAAGAGTAAATTAAAATAGGACATCTTTTATATGAAGGTTATTTGTAATGTAAAGATACAAAGTCCAAAAGAATATTTGTAAAGCATTTTATTTTGGAGTGATTTATAATACTTTTAGAATATATCTTTATTTATTTTTCAACATAATTATTATGGATTCAATGCACTTGATGAGCCTGGGAACTAGTTTCTTGACTTTGATATCATAGAAATCTTCCATTCTGAGTTTTTTAATTATTCTTTCTTAACAAGTCTCTGTTATTCATGAAATTGATCGATTATTAAACGCCTATCAGTATGAATTTTTTCTTCAATTTTTAAAATGAGTTTATTGGTGACACTGCTTTTTGTACATCATAAACATCATTTCTTCTTGTTTTAAATTCAAGACACTATTTTGCTATATTTTGTTTGTTCCTTATGTCTTCACCGTAAACAAAAACAAGTTAGTTGATAAACTTCATGAATAATAGAGCAGAAGAGTTATAAAAGAAAGTAGGTGGAAGACTTCTATGACGTCAGAATAAAAAAAATAGTTCTTAGGCTCACCAAATGCATTGAGGTCCATTGGTGATTATATTGAAAAATAAAGATATGTTGAAAAATAAAAATATTATAAATCAATTCCAAAATAAAATGTTTTACAAATATTTTTCCGGTATTAACTCTCCGAGGCCTTTCTGAGTAATGATCAAACGAAAATTCAGAGTCCGATATTTTTAGGACAGCTCGTACAACCATTGTTATCGTTTAATTATCTCTTTTTTTTATATATTTTTGTAATATTTTTCAATAAAAAGCACTTTACTTGCAATCAAAAATACATGAGTTAAAATGTGAAAATATTGGCGATCATCCAGTGTGGCACTGAAAAAAGAGATATAGCCTCGGAGGGTTAATGTGTATATCAATAGTATACTTCGTCATCTATATCAAAGCACGTTTAATAAGTAATTGCGAACGAAGTTCCAACCAGAATTTTAATATGCAATATTACATACCGATAGCATTTCGTTATAATCGTGTTAACTT
Source organism: Tetramorium simillimum (assembly GCA_011636635.1). Classification (NCBI taxonomy): domain Eukaryota; kingdom Metazoa; phylum Arthropoda; class Insecta; order Hymenoptera; family Formicidae; genus Tetramorium; species Tetramorium simillimum. The sequence goes on along the minus strand of VBVQ01005093.1, from coordinate 11,591 downwards.
TAATTGGCAATATTTCAACATTATTAATCGATAAAAATTCGTACGAATGAGCCCCGAAGAAGATTGCTAAATTAACCGTACCCGTTAAAAATAGCGGGATATCGTGGTGACGATCGGGAATTGAATAGAAATAGCGAACGAACAAAGAAATTAAAGGACAGTTAGCTACCCGGAGCGATTCTGTATGCTATCGGTTTTACTCTTCGTTAGTCGCCGTTGCAACGGGCCAATTCTCACCCTAGTCGAGTTCTGAAGCTTTTCGCGGTCGTTATGGGGTATTTGTACAACACAATTTATCTCACCCCGGGGCCACGAATCACAATGGCAGTTGCGCGACGACCCCGTCCATTCGACTCGAAGGAAATATCCGCCGTATAATAATCGATTACTGGCGAATGAAAGGAGGAGAAACCATCGAGAGATTCGGCACGCATAGCGCGCGCGCGCGCGCGCACACACATACAGATGTTGTTGGCAGAGAGGCCTAAAACCTGGACTGCATCGTCGAGTTTAGGTAGACAATTACTCGGCAATATTCAAGAAAGTCAATACAGGGTATACGGATTTCCTCAAGTGTATATGTTACGTTGCAAAGCATTGTTGACGTGTTCAAACTGTGCAGCATGTTCGTACGGATGAAATTGTACTGTAAAATTATGAGTTTAATGGTGCTTTCCGGGCGCATTGTAATTGCGCTCCGGACGACGGCTCCGTTTCTTCGCGCATCGACGGTTTCTTTATTCGCGACTAAAGATTTAGGTCCCCGAGAGTTCCCCAATACCGAGAGCGCGCGATCCCAGCATCCCCGTCACAGTCCCTGTCGGGCTGTCCGCCGTCCACTTCGTGTTCACACGTATCCCGGGGGCTATAAATAAGCGTGGTCACCGGACACGGTCGCTCGCGTACGGGAAAACTTGACTAATTGCGAGTAACCGCGCTGACGTCGTTGCTCGTTTCTTCTCGTCAAGATATCCTCTTCGCGCGCGGCCATCCCTGCCCTTTTACGGCCTTGTAATATACAGTCGGAACGCACGCCCGTACTTTTTCGTCGGCCGTTCATCATTCCGAGACTAATCTCTTCTACTTGGGTTGCGCTGACGCATCGTTTGTCTTACCCTTAACGTAGAGTAGGCAGAATCTTATAGCCTCAGCCCGGGGTCGGAGTCGGGGGGCTTGTCCCATATCGAATTGTCCAACTGCAGGTTGGATGTCGTCTTAACTTTTTGAAAACACCCTGAATTTGTGTTCCATGTGTAACATAAGTATGTGTTCCTTTATCGTTCGATATTCTTTGTCCACGGCACCGGTACCAATTTGTAATCCAACTGAACTGTATCGTAAATCATACTTTGTCGTAGCGTGTATGAGAGATATGTTTTTCAAAACGTCAGCTGATTAGTTTTAAAATATAGCTAATTATTAATCGAACCAACGATATTTACCGTATATCAATGCTTTGTCGCTAACGCGCCGTACATGCTAAATAATAATATCAAAGATTTCGCAAACAACCTCGCTCGTGAAACCCCGGACCAATTTGTAGGATAGTTTTCGAAGGAGTCCGAAATGAGAGAGTAATGCGAAATGACGAAGCCTGCGGCCATATAATCTCGTTTGGCGGGGGTAATTGCTTCCTAATCGCGCGCGACCAATCAGCCTAACTGTGTTACGCTGTCTAATTCGTTTATGCGGCAATGTTGTATCGGTCTAACCCCTCTCGTTCCTTATCGAAACCCTGGATTACTCGGGTCCTTTTCCGCGTAAATCCCTTCCTACGATTCGCTCCAATTCCAATTGCGAAAGCTGTCGATCTATAGAGTAGTAATAGCTTTGGCGCGTGCGTGCGTGTATACATATATGTGGTCAGTTAATCGCCTTCTATTTGTTCTCTTCTGTTGATTATTCCCGCTCAGATTGATGATCTTCGCGATTCTCAATCTTAATATTTCGAAAGGAAAAAAAAATTATCATTTATTACCACATTTAAATATTATTTAATATGTCCGTTCAGAATCGTTTCATTCATTATCGTGTGATCGACGTGAATGTAGAAAATAAATTGGAAGGATTCTCAGAAAGATTTTCGAAAGTAGACATAAATTAAGTTAATGAATTTAAGATTATCATTTTTATATATTATTTCATAATATTCCGAGTTTCGAAGATAAGGCAGAAAATAAAATCGATACTTGTAAAATATGTAAAAAAAAAAAAAATATATATATATATAAACGAAAAACGGAATACATAGAGAAGAGATAGTGTAAAAACATGATAAAACCGGTTTGCCGCCTAGCGAACGGAAACCATTGAATTCACTGGCGCCAACTAATCCGTTTGAAGCACTCTTCAGCAAGTGCCGCTGCTTTCTTTTATCGCCGTCGATGCCTTCCCTGATGCAAAACATTGCCGGAAGAGCACTCTTGACTAGGTACTTGATGCGTAACTTTCTTGTCACGGCCAAGAACAGACGTTACACACTATAGTAGCCGCGAGTAGCGTTCGATGGGAAATGATAAACATTATGCGCATGTACGTTATAAAAATTTATACGTTCGGTGGAAACGGACACTCGGTGGACTCTGCGAGATTAGTTTTGACAAGCGAAGGAAATCTTCTTTTTCCTTTTTGTCTCAATTTTCTTTCTCTTTGTAAAGGGAAGAGACACCCTTGAAAGAAAAGAAACGTAGACGGTTGCCATGAATCCAAACACAATCGCGATTTAAAGCTGGAATCTTTGTCAGAGGCGATTTTTCTACGCGTTCGCTTTCGCGGTAAACGCCGCTCGATAGAAGCTAACGCGGCTAAGGTTGGCCACTCATGAATACATTATCCTTTGTAACGAGGTGAATAGGTCAAGTAGATGGAGTCGCAGAGCGTCTGTCCATAAATCACTTAAAGGGCAAGCGAAATCACCCCGCGTGCAAGCCGGTTCGACTTTTCGTGCATCTGCTTCCGCTTTTTGTTTCGTGGCGTGGTCACCACGCTCCTCTCCCTTCGCGGAAGGAGCACGCCCTTTTCTTTATTCAGCTTATCGTAAAATTATCGTGGTTGCCGTTTTTTTTTTTTTTTTATCGTCCTCACATTCACGCGGGACGCTTCACGATGTGGCGTGTCGCGTGCTATCGATGCCCGTTCATGCGATGGAAAAGCGATAATAACTCGCGACACGCGAATCGGAGATATCGTTTAGGTATTTTGCAGTTTTCGTGGTATTTCCACAGAGGATGGAAATTTCAGATCCATCTGATATAATAACAGTTACGCGCTTCACCGTCCGTAAAGTTGGCATATAAACGTTATCCAGCGAGAAATCAATTTTATGACGTAATTTAAATAATTTAAGTTCCCGGGGGACGGTAAATTGTCATCAGCTGTCATCGGGAAATCGATGCTTTTATCACGCGATCGTTTGTTATATTGCAAATGATTTATTTCAATGTAGCAACGGTGATTAAGGTTGTGCTTACACTGGAAACGCGAGTGCGCTAATATTGATTCGCCGTAACACGACAGAAGCGATGACGACCATAATTTATAATTCTCACCGGAGCATTTGACTGAACATTATTAATTTGCGCAGTCGGTTGAACGTTAGGCGAATTTACATATCGTATCATTCATTATTTCAGTATATATCTGCACGTGTACTCATTTTGCACACGATAAAGCACTGTCGTAGAAAAGTTTCATAATATAAATTTCGCGCAAATATTCTTGTAAATGAATCTTGACTCTTGGATCTTGAAGAAAATTATGAAGAATAATTTATTCGTGATCAATTACAAGACATCAGTAGTTATTATAAATATTAATGAAAATAACGATAAATGGAGACATTCATTTATGTATTATAATAAGCCGCATTTTTTATCATCGGCCATACATTACGTATTATACTTAATTATCATTATGAATTAATGAATCAACGATTTTATATTTCCAATTTAATTATTTGATTTAAGCTTGTAAATGATATTTCTCATCTCTGTAATCGATGTAATAAATACCATAAATATATCTTATATATAAAATCATTTTAAATAAATATCATAAATGTACATCGGACATCAAGATAATGAAAAAGATAAATTAAAAGAAAAATACGGACAGGAAAGTGAAGTTTTTCGTAAAAGATCTAATTGTAAGCTAATCTGGGATAATGATGGTATTAATAAAAACGAGAATTTTTTTATTTTTTGTACGAAACGATTTGCTGTATTTCAGTTTTGAAAAATCAAACTTTCGAGTAACATAGAATAAAACAATGATAGAATAACGACGAGTTGATGTAGATAACGACACTGACGCGTGCCAAGTAAATACAAAGCTTTGTAACCACATATAAAAATCAGACATACATAGAGTCAACATAAGAACCAGAATTGTGAGCAAATTCCTCGACACATTCGCAATGTCTCTCGACATTATAACTACGAACGTTGCGTTATAATAAAGCTATTTACAAATTACAATATCTTGTAATAATAGTCATTCACGTCGCTCTTCAATATAATGTCATGTACAATACGTAAAGTTCGATGTGCTACATAATATCGACAATATCGATAGTTACTAAAACTTTGGTTACGCAAAAATAGATGTAGATACATACATATATACATATATATGTATATATTATATTCATATGTATATTTATATACGTATGTATATATGTATATCCGAACTATTCGCCTCTTCATTAGGGATTTGTTAGAGTTTATATATCTATAAACAAATGTACAATAATTACAAGGGAAGTAGGACATTGATATAATTTATAAATAGTACATATATAGTGATTACATTATATCAATTATTTATTTCCCACAATCGCAAAAACGGAGAATATTTCAGTCGAAAGTGACGAAAACTAAATTTGTTTCATTGCAGTCCCGATCAATTTCGAATGAATAAAAACGCTAAAAATATGAAAAAATATTGCATATATTCATTGTTTTGTATTTATATTCAAATGTGCATGTAAAATGCGAAGCAAAAGTACATAACTATTTTAAACAAAGAATACTATGCAATATATGTCTGAAATAATTAATTATATAATATTTCTGCATGAAGTAAAAAGCAGGATGATAAAATATTAATTATGCACATCTGCACGTTTGCTCGTAAAAAAAATATAACATGCTAAAAAAATATTTAAATAAAAGATAATATTAAAATTTTAGTAACCCAAATTTCACTTGGAAAATTAACCGTTCGAAATAATAATAGCAATATAAATCATAATCAAACAGTACGAATAATAAATAAATCTCGCATCAAAACATGAATTGTATTTTTATATGTATATTCTTCTTCTGTCAAAACAGAAACATAAGAAACCACTGTGACAAGGTTTATATTTATATAAAATTATCGTAATTTGCATAATAAACGAATTCTTCTTGCGATTGAAGTAAATGCGTGACAAAGCGTTCGTCTATCCGATTACGACGATTACTTTCGTTCGAAATAAAATCCCCGTAATTGCGCGTTCATTAACAAATTCTAGTCACACACATATTCGCACGCGTATAATCTCTTTCGCGGAAGCTCATCGCATCGCATTCTCTCCCTCTCTTTCTCGCTCAACTTTCTCACTCGGAAATCACAGTTAAACATTGGTTTTTCGACGTTTGGTGTGGCACTCGTCATCCGATACTGAGAGGTACGTCCGACAGAGTTAGATGGACAGAGAGCGAATAAAATATCGAAAAATTTACTCTCGCGCGTCACGCAACTTTTAATCGTAAATTAAAATCTTGTCGGTTCTCTGAAACAGTTTATTAATTTAATAGCACTGTTAAATTGCACACATCCAAAATGTACGGCCTTTCCGGCGTGCACTGCCGTTTAATACGGGCTTTCGTCATAAATTCATCGCTTCTGCTCCGAACCGATGCGAAGCGATTCGTTTTTCCGATGCTCTTGGTGGCAAGAAAATTACGAGTCCGAAAGATATTGCCGAATAACAGACGAAAGCGGTCAACTCGGCGACGTTTGCGTTAGGCGTTTAACCCTCGGACAGCGGAATGTTTAGTTGCATGGAATGCGGTACCTGAGTCCTTCCGTTTAACCACAAATGATACAAGATATCCACTTCAAGTACTTTCTATACTTTTGTCGATTTCACTATGAAATTAAATTACTTTGTAAAATAATAAAGATCGACGAATATAACGATCAAATGAAAAAAAAAAGAAAGAATAAACAATTATTTGAAAGTAATCAGAAACAATCGATGTATAGGTATATATATTACATATTTTTACAGTATTGAAAAAAAAAATTTGATAAAATTCCTCGTTGCTTCTCATGCATTATTATTCAATACTGCTGAACGAGGATTAATCGCCCTAAAAGTATTTCAAAAATGCAGCGACAAGATTGAATCATTACTCTTGCAAAGCTGAGGTAGGCATACGCGATAACGGCGGTATTTTATCTTTTCGAGAGTAAAAGATCAAACATACAGATATAGTACATTACTTTTTGTTGAAAATAGCGCTCGCAGTAGAACGCTCGAATACCATCGAGACCTATTTTCAAAACAGAAACTTAGCATTTTAGTATCTACAAAATATACGAAAAATCTGTCTGCAACATCGAAACAGTAATGATTCGCACTTAGAGATAACTAGAGGATGTTCCATGTGCATATTACTTTCGGATTCTATATTAGATTTTTCAATTAGAAGGTAAAAAAAGCTTAGCGTACAGCTTGCGGAAGACGCATACCGAGTATACCATATCGCACAGTATAATCGAGAAAAAACGTTTCTACCGCTTCGGTGATCCGTTCTATGACTCCAGGTTCCTGTACAGAGAGAGATGTTCTGTGAGAAAAAGCAGCGCGCGATGGCTGTTCTTCGTACCACATCCCGTCCTCGAATCCGTAAGCAGCTAGAATCACAGTTCGCCAGTCGACTCGTCGTGAGCTGGGTGAGGTGAGTTGGGCTCGCTGCCGAGAGCTCATTGATGCATGCCGGAAGTGGCGCCCAGACGGGAGCCGTAGATGGAATACGGCGAGAAGTACGCCAGTCCGGCGGTGGCGTGCGGATGCGGCGGCGGCGGTGGCGGCGGCGGCGGAAGCGGCAGGCCGAGCGTCGACAGAGACGGCGTCAGGAGCGGCGAGGGTTTCCCGTAGGGATGGTAGCGCGCGGTGGCGAGCGGACTCAAGGGTGGCGTAGGGTAAGACCGCGCGAACAGAGGATGAGTCGGATGGAGCGCCGGGGGCGGCCCGGGCAGCAGGGAGAGCGCGGCGGCGGCGGCCGGGTCGGTCGTGCCGCTCGCCGCGGCCGCGGCCGCCGCCGCGACATTCGTATGACTTCGCAGATGCTGCAACAGCTCCTCGGACGTGGTGAATCTCTTGCCGCAGTACGCGGTGTCGCCGGCGATCCAGTTGCAGACGTAGGGTAGTTGCGTGCCCGCGGCGAGCGCGGCGAGCTGCGCGTGCGCGTAAACCGCGCCGAGCGACCCGTAGGGCGAAACGCTGCCGGGTTTGTGATCACACTGAGCGCACCCGGCCGGGCAGGAGCCCGGCGTCGCGCTCGCTCCCGACGGCAATTTGCCGTTGGTGATGTTGGCGGCGACCGCCGCCGCTGTCGCGGGGCTCGACAGTAGGTGCGAGTTGAGCTGGCAGCCGGTGCAGAAGGGATCGCGGCATATCGGCAACAGGCTGTCCGCCGTCACCGCGGGTCCGCCGGTGCTCTTCAGCCGCGCGTAAAGATAGGGGTTGATGCCGTTCTTCAGGGCGGCGTGATGGGACATGAGCGACGTGGCCATCACGTCGATCGGCAGTTGACCGGGGCTGTAGCCCAAGTAGGCGGCGGTGGAGACCGGTAGACTCACGCCGGGCTTGAACGTGCCCAATGGGAGATCCTTGATAGACGGATCGGCCATCGCTAGCACGCTCACGGGACTGTAGGCGGGTTTCACTTGTAATGAGGGACTACTCACGGTTGGCTGGCTCGTCGCGGCGTCCACCGCCGTGCTGGACGGCACCAGGGGTGCCGAGCTTCTCGAGACCGGCGAGTCCCGCGCGACCTCGCCGTTCGGCGTTGCCGTTCTCCTACCTTGCGGCGTGACCGCGCGCGTCGACGCGGCACTCTGATTGCTCGGGCATCGTTTGCCGCCGCTGTTGTTGCCGGGGGTCCTCGATCGCCCGGACGTCGAGTGGCTCGACGTCGACCGCGACTCGTCCGGCGTGCACGCTTTCTCACGTCCCAGGCAGGATTCGTACGGCTTGAAGCTACTGGTCTTGCCGGCGTCGCTCGCCGACGTCGGCACCGTCGCTGACACCGTTATAATCGGCGACGACTTGTCGCGAGACTGATCCGTATTTTTGGATGATCGGTTACTCGATGTCTTGTCCAAGGAACTTAATAACGATTTGTTGGACGGCGGATCCGCTCCTATCTGACTGCAGGTCTGTGCGAGCAGTGCGAGTGGACTCTTCTTCGCATCCAGCTGAAATGAAAAAAATATAGGAAATTTTTATAAGATGAATAAACAAATTGCGTTTCTACGTAATTCCGAGTGAGATGTTTGTGTCGAGAAATGACAAGTTAAATTTTGAAAAACTTTGTTAATCCTCGATGCGAGTGTCGTGTCAAAGAAGATAATTATTTTTTGACTTTTTTTTTACAATATAATCTTTTTTTATGCAAAGCTACATTTATCATAAAATTCGCAATTTTCCGTTCAAAAGCAATATTTCGCAATATTAAATCTATCATGTATAGCCATAATATTTCCAATGCCTTTCAGAATTGAATTATTGATCTGCAAAATAACCGATTTACATTTTTCAACATAAAATTCCCACCCTCTGCATTCCGTCATTTCGAAAGTGAATAAATCGTGTCAACATTGACGTGTAAAATTTTCTTATATTTAAATATTTTAAATAATACACCGATACGATCGTTAGTATTAAGCGATTCACATTAGTAATAATTAATATTTGTCGATCGCGGGTCTGATCATTTGACGAGCTCGACCTCTTTTCATGCAACATAACGCCGGTGATTTTCGATCAACCGCTACACTGCAATATACGATCTGACAACTCTCGAAACTTGGCGCGTGACGCGTCTGGATGGAGGCAAGTCCAATTAATGACGCGCAAACCGCAATCTGTAGCGCCACGTCACTCTTTCGCCGGAGCGAGAAGTGACGTGGATAAAGGGGTGCGTCGGACAAACTTATCCCACGGCTACCGCCCCGGCCCTTTTGATTTATCGAGAAATTTTTTTTACGCAAGAGCGACGTGTCCCTCTCAGATTTTTTCCTAACGACCTGTCAACGTCGAAAATTGAATTACCTCCGCTAACAATGACAAATCTGCCGGGGTATTAATTCTAAACTTCTATACCTATGGAAAATTGCGACTAATGATCTTGGATTCGCGGCGAAACCGTGCGCATAACAGGCGGAGATGGAGTTTCGCGCGCGCTCGCTATATAAATCCTGCGAATCTCTGGAATACGACGCGCCAGATGATGCGGAACGTTGCCGATGACCATCCGCGCGGAGTCTCTCTCCCTCTTTTCTCTTTGTTAAGAGCGAGAGACTCCGGGCAGATATAATCAATATGCTATTGCCCGATACAGACGTCATTAGCGTGTAAGTGCGGGAATTTAATATCGGCGCCTTCGCGCGCTCGCATCTCCCGGAGAGCACGGAGAGCGGTCACGATGATGCACTCGGTATAATTAACGTATAGAGAAGCGATATTTCTCGTCGACTGATACGTCCACCGAACAGATGTTCCGGCCGTAATTAAAATGCAACGATCATGCAACGCTAACTCGCCGCTCGCTCTGCGCTCACGGTCGGCCTGTACTAATGGCGCGACGCCGACAGATATTAATGCCGTGAATTGCAACAGGCCATTACGGCAACGCGAGGCTATATATTAATTGCGCTCGTGAAAGTTAACGGGAACGTTCGAACGTAATATTTTAATCCGCTAATGCCGCCCGCCGGCTTTTGATTGCCGGGGCTAATTTATGCCCCTCGAGACGGAAAACTTCCCTCCGCCCGCGTCTCACGTGACATTTGCTTGAAATTTTCAATCGTCTTTTATCTCTCTCTTTACTTCTTCTTTTTTCTTCAGTATTGTCGAGCCGATTTTTTTTTTTCACCGGCACAAGTACCATTTTCCGCAAAGTCGCGAAAAAAGTCCCCCGTGGGAAAAGCGGAAAATATTTTCCTCGCGCGAATTGGACGTTAAAAAATTGCCGGTGCTTTGCCCTTGTTCCGAATCAAATTAATGGTCCGGCTACCGCGGGGATCCTGACAAATGATTCGTCGAATCTTTGTACTCCTCGCGAAGCAAATTACAAATTCAATCGCTTATTCATTAGAACTGCAAGTTCAGCCGTGCCTACGAATATTTTTGCGCCTGTTAAATATTAGAGAGGTTCGGAATCTTTGAATAGAAAGAGAGCCCGCACCGTTGTCGACGGCGGCTCTGTGTGTCTGTTCCGGAGAGCCGATCGAACCGCCCGATTCCGACTCGCTTTTCCATCTCGTCCCTCGGCGCGCAACAATCAGCATTGTATTACCGAATCGCGCTTTGATTTATGACGCGCGTAAATCAGCGCGACGCACGCCGTGACTCTGCCAACGCACACTCGCTGTCCCCAAAATAGTTTACAGGAGTTTCGGAGCATAAAACGCGGCGCGCGTGTTTCCGTCGGGATTAACGAAACGACGACAGGCGACGTTAATGAGCCGCTAGGAAAGATATTTTCAAGCGCGCGCGGCTCACACGCATATATGCGCTCGTTTTCGAGCGTTCGAGTTATTTGCGTTTGGCGTTAATAATATATAAACGTTGCGCGTTGATCGTCGTGAGATAATTATAACGTATCAGAATAAAATTATCCCCGTTTAATCGTCACTCCGATTTTCGAGCTGCCGATATACCTGTGGAGCGCTTGTGGCGAGTTATCTCTCGCGCGGTCTGTTCATTATGTTAATTTATTACGCGATTTATTTGCAACGTAGCGAAAGGATTTTTTCTCCTCACTCCTTAAACTCCCGATTCTTTTTCCACGAAATGCGGAGACGCAAATCATGCATGTACGCAGCATGTCGTTTCGAGCATTTGGCCATTCGCGTTTGCGTCAATAATGTATAAAGATTGCACGGATAGCTACGAGATGATAATTGCATCGGAATAAAATTATCTCCGCTTAATCGTCATTCCGATTTTCAAATTGCCGATACTTGTGAAATGTGTTTACGGCGTGTTTATTATGCAAATTTATTTATATACATATCGAAACGACTTTTTTTTCACTTTAAATCACTTTAAACGCCAATTCTTTTTCCCGAAGACGCCGCACATAAAGGAGCGACGATTTTCAAGCGCGTAGGTACGTTGTTACCTCGCCACGCGTTTGGAACGCAGACGACAAGTGGGAAATATCGCTCGTTAAATTGCGAAGAATTTAAACGCTGAGAGATGCGTATCTCGACAAATCGTTAACTCGCGACGTACAAACAGGAACGGCGGGTATGAATAATGGGCTCCGTAAATAGCGACGTAGGAGGCGGCGGTGGAGCAGGCGGGAGGG
>VBVQ01005092.1:0-12706 GCA_011636635.1 Tetramorium simillimum | reverse complement strand
GGGCCGAAGTCAGTGGGGCCAGGGGAATAACGAGAGAAGCGAGGAAACATGGAATGGAGATGAAAGAGCCGAATGAAGAAGAGTGTCTCGTGCACTCTAGAGACGACCGAGGAAGAAAGATATCTCCGGCATGCTCGAGCGGTGACGGCTAACCCGGGACTTTTAAATTCCACGAGCTCCCGCAGAATTGCCTGCGCCGAATGCTGGAAGGGTACGCGAATACTCGTACGTCATTTTTGACTTCCGCAGGAAAGTCGGTTTAATTAAATGTTTGCGGTCCAGCATGGGACGTCGCCGCGAGAATTACCGCGCATTGGGCGCCCTCGTTGCGCCAACGACGGATGAATATGCGACGGGAATTTTCCCAGTGATATTTGGGAAACGCGCAGATCCGAGGATACACAGGACGGTCCCAGAAGTCATTTGCTTCAGCGGTAAACCTCGCGGGATATTTAAAGATGAATTAAATGCGTATAAGAGTTAAGCAGAATTTGCTCGCTGTAATCGTAATAGTGTCGTACGGAGAGTAACATCTGTACCGTAACAACATAATTAGATATTTCGCTGATTACATAGACGATTCTGTATCGATATTTTAAAATAATGTCAATCAATGTCATCCCTTTGGGAAACTCAGAAATGGATGAATTCCCGCCGGTCTCCGCGCGCATTCTCTACGTCAAGTCATAAAGCAGCGTCCGTTCTTGAGTATTTGTTTCTCTATACGAGCTGAAAGGCCTTCGATGGATTGCTCGATGAATCACGGAAGGATACTTGGGCGGAACCGGAGTTCACCCGACGGCAATCACGATTCTTTTTTTTTTTGTCATTTCTTTCGACTTCGCGCTTTCATGGCTCGGACAAGGTCGGTGTCCCTTCCGCTCGAGCGACAGACGATGACCCCGCTGACGACGTTCCTAGAAATGTATGGTAACCGCATACGTCGTACGAGCTCTGGAACGGGTTACTATCTCGGAAGCAAGAATTCGCCGGCAGATTTGTTTGCGGATCTAATTTGTGATTTAGATCGCGGAAGATATTTATGACCTGCGGCCCGTCGATATTCCTCGGGACACCTCGTTCTCGTATTTGCATGTCGGGATGAATAAATAGCGAGGGTGGATTCTCGCGAATAGAAGCGCCAGAAATAACTGGCCGTTCTCCTTCATCTCCGTGAACTCTGGAGGCGCGAGGATAAATATAAATACGTGGGGAGCGACGGAGGAAATTAAATTTACGGAGCGCAAGAAGTTGTACACGTGGCATTCGCCAAGTTTAACACAAAAAGACAAAAATGGAAGAAATTAAATCCAGACGCAGCCAGGCATTCAGAGGTGCTCGAACGTATTCAGATTTATTAATGTCGCACAACCTTTCTACAAGATCTTTATTTTTACATGTCTCTAAATTAGCGAGTGCTTTTTAGCACGCTTTATTAACTTTAAATTCATCAATTTAAAATAAAAGATTCGATGGAGATTGAATAGCAGCGCGTCACTGCCGAGCGAAAAATATGGAGACGCCATGAGCCCCGATGAAGTTTCCAACGTAAGGCGGACTTACACCTTTATACATTCCTTTTTAAGCAAACTTCTTCCTCTTTAATGTTACAAGCCCCTGCTGCCTTGAGTTTTGAAAGTTCATTCCTCCGCCCGTCTTGTTTCATGTCATGGCTACCAAGATTGCGACCGAGAAGGAGACGAGCTGTAAAGCCAAGTGGAAGTTTAATAACATTTCTATAAAACATGCTTTACTTGAGAAAGTTTGTAATAATATTTACCGCGCGCGTTGCAGCTTAATTTATGTCGCGTGCAGAGCATCGCTCGCGTTCTTTCGGCGTTTCGATACGTCGCTCTTTAAAAACTCCAATCTCATTTTCTTTTAATCGATCGCGATGATCCCAAACACAGAGGCAACATCATTTCATTACCGCAATCGTTTTATTATGTGCACCTTGACATTTTAATTACAGCTTGCTAAATTCCTAGTTATTTTTTTATCTGACTTCTGGTTCACGGTACCAGCATACCTGTATACACGGCGATGAAATCGATGGGCGCACAGATTCAATTGCGATCGGAGGAACGTTTGTGTTTTCCTTTTCTCTCGCTTTTTTTTTTCAACGGTTAACCGCACGAGCCGACGAGAGTTTTATCGTCGCACGTTATTCCGACTGAAATGCCGCACCGTGTTGGATACACCTCGGGTTTTATTGAACGAAATCCATATCGGGCGCGTACGAAACCGACGTGACACGTCCCCCGGGGTCCGCCGTCGGGCGCCGGGGCCCCCGCGCTGCCTTGCCTAATGGCCAAGCAGCGGCAGTTTCCGGTGTGTTTCGGCGACAGGTATCAGCCGCGGGCCAGTGTCGGATCCGGGGCACGGTGTCGGATCGTGTTCGACAACGGGCAGTGATCCGGGTCTAATCTCTCTCCGGTCCGATACGTGGGACGGGGCTGCTGCAAGTTTGCGAATTGTTTCGCGTTATCGCCCACCAGCTGGGGGGGGGACAGTTGTGTGCGTACAGCGAACATATAGCCGCGCATAGCCCGAATCCGATCGTGTTTTCACCACGCAGAAAATTCGACGCAAGCAGCGAAAGCTGCTTTCGTGGGCGATCAGGCTGTTTCGCATCACCCGCCGGATAATAACGTCGACGCTACGGAATCGCGCCCCGGAATGTAACGTCGTTAATCGGGGAGCGTTTAATCGAGTCTCCTCGTGTTTACGGAGCGTTGCAATATTTAATATGGATCGCGCCGACGAAACTGGGACGACACAAGAACCACCCCTCGCTGCGTGGCACCACTTTTATTATTTTTTCCTCTCTTTTTTTTTCACTGCTATGGATACGTGAGCCGCCGGTGTACCCGGGGTGCTTTATGATGTCGTTAAAAGCGTCGCCTCTATCTGCCGCGAGCGCGTACGGCGGCCTGGAAATATCGCGGTTCGCATACTAGTCTCAAATTTACGTACCGAAGACAACGATACGCGTTCGATGATTTTTCTCGTTCATTCGCTCGGATAACATGTTTTTGCGTGTCTTCTATCGCGATACTTCATCTTGATTGGATACCGCGCGTGTGCTAGATGCATAAAGTTAAAAAAAAAAGGGAAAGAAAAACCAATAACAACTCGAAAGCAGAAGTTATGCGTTGACGTAAGCACGTATCGCTCGCTTGTTTGTCCACGGCCGTAAATTTATTTGGAAAACTGTCGCAACATATCGCGATATTCTTTACAAGGAAAATGCATTAGGTCCGCGGAACCATGTTTCGAAGATAAATGGACTTTCAGGTTCGAATGTTTTTGAGAATTTGCGTGAACCAAACTCGACGCGACGCACAGCCCCGTGGATCCGGGAATCAACTGTGAAATACGAGAGCTAAGACTTAATCGATAATCGACGGCGAACACGTGACGGATTCGTGACAAATAAATTGATTAGGCGCCTGCATGTAACACCGATCGTAAGTTAACCTTTAGCCCACTACGGACACCGAGGGGGTTGTACTTATGGGATTTAGATGGGACAACCGCGACGATGTCGGCGCCTCATTGTAATTCGAGCCCCACGTTGGAAGTTACCCTGTGTCGAATATCCAATGAGACTTAAGCGTCTTAACTTTTCGAAGACCAAGAGCTCCTTAGCGTCAACGTAGATTACGTCGCTACATATTCATACGCCCTTTCACGGTAATTAATTAATGCACGATTTTCTTTCTCACGTTCACGCGCGATATTGGCCACTGATGCCGCTTTATAAAAGAAAACAGATTTCACGAGGAAGCGGATGAACGTTGCTATTAGCGCATTTATGAATAATTCAATTCAATCCGCTTTTAATCGCATCTATTATTAAAGACACCTGCAGAAGTTCTTATATCTTAAAAGTTTCAGCAGAAATTTCTAATGTAATTTATTAATTAAAATACTTATTAAAGATATATAATTAATTAGTACAGATTATTTTCAAGAGCAGGAGTGGCTACGTCGAACAGCACGAAAAGCTTGTATCAGAAATTACGTACATGGGCTTTTTCTGCAACGTCAGAGAGAGCGCGTGCACTTCTTATTTTTTAAATACTAAACCAGCGAAAAAGTCGCGCGTATTCTGCCCGCGCGGCAAAAATATTGTTAGTGAATACACATGTTTTTCTTCCTTCGAATTCAAAATTTAACAATGGAATCTCCGTGGCTCCTGGAATAAACAACGTAGTTTGTTCGCCGTCAATCACGCGCTGCTTGTTGAGCCACTGCAATTTTCGAAAAAAACCCTCGGCAAAATCTCACGGAGGATCAGCCTTTCTTTGTTCGCGCTTGCTCCGTTCATCATCATCACACATCCGCCACATCGCTCAAATCGTTAATTGCCCCTGTATTTACATCCTAATTGGAAACCACCAGTCGTCGGGGGAAATTCTATTGGGCGTGCTGCGCGGCTCCCGAAACGGACGCTCGCGTGCGCGTTATTCGCATTGACGTCATATGACAATAGATCAATATCCGGCTCACGTGAAAACAAACATTGTCTTTGCATTCCGCGCATATCACTACGCAAAATCTAATATCTCGTCCGCAAGAATCTCGCTGTTCGCATCGTATCGCCGGTCGACACTCGCTAAACAGGTTTCCTATCCGAGTGATTTTGATAATGGTAGTGTACCGAGAATGGAGCTCTGTTATATTCTAATTGAGGGCAACTCTTGGTCTCGGCGGGAATAGTGACTCTTCTCTCTTCATTTCTCTCTTTGTGTTTTTCAAACTAAAATTATATATATGTATGTGGATCTTCTTACCGTCGCAATTGTTTCTTGCTTTCCAGGTACTTTTGAATGTAGCGTTTTTCTATAACTCAATTTCGCGCACGTGCCCCCCCGCGCTACGACTATCAAATGATATTCCACCCAGAAAATCTTCTTTCTGCCCGGGGAAACTCCGGGCCGCGTTTTACCGTCGTCATGGATGACGTATGCCGCCTGGCGCGTCGAGAAGGGTCGTTCAGGATACTAAGATAGAGGCGATGCTTCGAGGCCTCTGAGCGAAGAAATATCGTCGAAAGAGTCGGGAAGCCAATTTCGTCTTGCGCATACTCGTCTCCGAAAAGGATCACGTTTAGACCCACGCTAGCAGAGAAGTCGAAACGTAAATCATATCAGCCTTTTCCTATCCCGTTCTCACTCTTTCTCTCTCTCTCTCTCTCTCTCTCTCTCTCTTCTGTCTCTCTCGTTCTCACTGCGGGTGCTGGAGAAACGGAGAGGAACGATAATGGCGGTGTAATGTACTTTGAAGTTTGCAGGCTAAAGTGACCGCGGTTATCTTGCCGGCGCGACACTATTATATTTTGCCATTACCCTTCCGCGCCTCTCCCTCCCTGCAGGAGCAGGAGCTCCCCCGTGCCGCGGTCTACCACCCCTCGCGAAAGTCAACTAACTGCATTAATGTCCAGTATCAAAATTCGGAGCGGGTCAAAATTCGTTGTTCGACCATCGTCGACGTAAAGTGTAATGAAACTTGACGTAATGGTCGGCAGTTGAAATTTCCGCGAAACTGAAAACTCCGCTAGGGACCGAGACGCGATTTTTTTTGAATTTTCAACGCACACGGCGACGAATTCTCTTTTATTGTCCCGGCACTTTCGACGCAGCTGGGCACGAATGAAATTCCCTTTCTGATTAATGCGGGCAAGCGACCGGCCGGGATTTAGATTCGGTTATTACAGGCCCGGTAAGCGCCACGCGCCACCGGGCGTTGTCGTCTAGTTACGGCGACTCATATTCTGCCTGCCCCTTCCACGGGACAACGTTCTTACCGTAATGAAATCCGCTGCTATTCCGCCGCCGCATTCCGTCATTCTTAATGCTCCTTTTCTCGTCGTACATCTACCGCGCGTAGTATACCGCGGCCGTATTTCGTCGTTCTCGAGTCCGCTTACCACAATGCGTATTTCTTCGCTCAGGGGTGGCCGACACGTACGGTCAGACGCGCCACCGTCTGGAATTCAGTAGCGAGCCCGGAAAGTTTCCCGGAAAAATGGATATTGTGCGAGAGAAGCCGTAGAAATTCGACGAGGAAATGTAGCGCGGCCGCGAAGTTTGTCCGCGCGCCCGGCGCTTATCGGGCGACTTTACCGTGACTTTATTCGTTTCTTTATTTGCGACTTTATTCGCAAGTAAATACATAAATGTATATTGGCCGGGACCGAAGTTCGCAAATCGTCTACAACGAAAACAACCCGGCACGATTTCGTAAATAGATACGCTATATGGAGTGCAGGGTATGGACGTGGATCGATAATAAAATCAAATATAGAAAATTATATTTTCTACATATGAACATTCTGTTTGTCTCCTCAAGAACCGTTATACAATCTCTGTATTTCAGCGTGTTCATATCAATTGTCATTCCGAGGCAGTTGCTCACATTGGGCAAAGAAATGCGATTCTTTTAATTATAATGCTTGTTTCTCTCATTTGGATATTTTAATCATAGCAATTGATATTAATTGATATTGTTGCGGCAAATGTTATTATTATTACTTATATTACCGCGTCACTTGATGTTGCGGTCAAAGTTCGGAGTCTTGAGTAGAATCGAAGAGCACAGACACGAGGGAATTAATTTACGCTGCTCTTGTTCGTGTATTCTCGATAAAGTATCATCTCTGTTCCGCACTACATAGAGATGTCGGAATAACGTCGGAAATGAATTTATTATACTAGTTAGTAGCGCGTTATGTTCTCTGTCTCTCGGACCACATTTTCCCTCTGTTATGTTTAAACTCGATTAATGCGTCATAAAAGTTTTCGCCATAATAAATCGAATGTTATGTCGCATTACATTTACATAACTCGATGGAACTCATCTCATGCGTTTTATCACTCAAAAACATCCATCATATTCATTCATATTAATAAATAATTCATAATTACAATCGCGGTTAATGAAACCTGAAAATGAAGTTGGCGCGATGCGAGTCCACGCGACACGAGATGTCGATTATTACAATTTCCTCGCACAGATCAGACATGGAATTAACGTGGATCGAGTCATTAAGCTGTAAAAGGTTGCTTCCGCGATGTCTACGATCCTTTCTCACGCTCAGGGGATGAAAATATTTTCTTTCCGTAAGATATACGCACTCCACTTCCTTAGCCAGGTAGACTACGTGCGATCTTCCGAACTCCCATTCCACCGATCAGAGGCGATTTACTCTCTGCCGAGAAGCTCTTTAAAGCGGAGCCTTACTCACGTCCGGCTCCGGCATCGATCCGATATTGCCGGGATGAACCAAAAATTTTATCAAACCTCGCCTGGATTCCGGGCGAAATTCCGAGGAGATATTTCCTCTACTTTATGAGTTCCCAACCCTTTCACGCACAAGATCCGTGCAATTTTGATAAGAAAAATACTTTACGTGCAACATCTTGTGCGAGAAATCGTGCAAAAAGGCCTTCACGGAAAAATTCCTCTGTAAATTGCATTTACACGCTGCAACATCCTTGTTCTATTTATTTATATCTATCTTACCTATCTATTTAATCTCTAAAATTGATATAATTTTATCGATTTGGACGCGAATAAATATATAAATCATTTTACAGCATTATTTTACAAGTCAGACTAACGCTAATGCGGAGTAAATTGGGCATTTTTAAGATTTATATTCTACTTAGGATTTATATATAATTTTATTTGTAATTTAATGGATAAATTAATGACGATAACTTGAATTAACAGTAATGTAATATATGAACATTTTAATTGTTTTACTGCAGCTCTTTAGCTGCACATTCTTTCGCAACAAATCAACAATTCTTAATATATGTTTGCCTGTAATTTTCATTCTGAACGCAAGGAATTTTAACTTAAACATTTATTTTATCAATGGGTAGGGAAGAATTGCATGAGAATTCAAAAAATTTATGGAAATAAAACCGTGATTAATTGTACAATTTATTATTATATTTTACGTAATTTTAGAAATATTTTATCGGAATAAATATGGAATATTTCGATAGAGTGTCGAAGTTACAGTGTTATGTATGCGAGAATAATTTGCGATTCGAGATAGGTGAGAGCTACGTTTACCTTGAGCATTGTTGCGCAGCAAATAAATTTGTATCGACATATACTTCTTGGCGGCGTACAAAGCCCCGAGCGAAGTCGCGTGCATTTTTCTTGCACGTGCCACGTCTCTCTACGATACGGGAACGCAACAATGCGTATCCGGCGCGAAGCCGCGGTGCGGGAGAGTCGCTGCGGACGGGCCATAAATATTGCCCGACCGTCATAAAGCTTACTTTATTTGCCTAACTTCTGCTAAAGGGAGAAAGGGGAACAGGGGATTACGGTGCGGGAGGTAGAGTCGAATAGTACTCTTCCTGCCGGTTTCCTTCGGTGGAAAAAGGATGCTAAAAAGGACGGGAAGGCACGGCAAGGACGCGAACGAAGCTCAGGACATCCGCCAGGATGATGCATCGCCACCCCAGGCGCGTACACAATCTCCGGGGAACCTGCGAAGTTGTTTTGGCACAACGCCATAAGCACGATACTTTGTCGAAAAAAATGTGGTGACCTGTGAAATGAAAAGAAGCGAAGAGTACTATCTGAATTATATATAAGACGTATCAAACTCACGTCAAATCGTATACATATTTTCAGGCCGGACCGGGAGGAATAAAAGGAAAAAGAAAAGGAAAAATCAATGTTTTTCAATTAAGTATACCTATAGTTTGTGACCTAAATCGAAAAGCATACAATTTTCAAATTGATTCCCAAGATAAAGATCTTTTCAAATAAAAATACAATATATGCAATGAGAAATAAATCATCCAGCGTTGATTTCACGTTGAAATGCGATGGTAAATTGCTCGATCAACAGTCCCGTCATCCGTGGAAAATATACTTTGCCTAGTAATTAATGAGATAATTGCGAATAATGGATCGCCCATATTGTTTGGAAAGCATGTCTTTTGTCAGAAACATGAAACGCGGCAGCAGTTGGATAATAAGGCCGGCAACATTATTAATTGGCGCAATAATGGTCAACGTGTCCCACTCCGGAATGATATAAGAGTTAATCCGGCGAAGTGCAGCCAATATTCGTGCCGCTACATGTCCATAGCGACGGTATTACATCCTATACGACCCACACCGTGTCTTTCGCCACTCCAATCAGCCTGTGAGACACGATACCTCCCCGATGCTTTGACTGCCGTTCTAAATACATCTTATGCATCAGGATGGCCGCGGGAATATTGACCGAACTCCATCCGTCACGTAATCAATTGCTTGATTTAACGACAGTTCCCGTGCTACGTAACCAGACCGATGGCAAACAAGCTCTCCAAATTACGCGGTTCATTTCAATGAAATTACACACGTTTGATTAATCTTGGCAGCTGTATTTTGTTAAGACCTTTAAAAACTTTGCAAAAGGATGAAGGAAGGACATTTAAAAATAAAAGCCAGAATAAAATCGAAGAACATTCCTCGGGAAAGAGATTAATATTATTAAACATTTTAAAGAACTTGAAACGATTTTTTATGCGAAACGATAAAAATCGCCGGAATACTGAAACGGTAGAAGTTGCCGCGGGGAGAATCGGAATTTGATGCGAGCACCTCGAGTCACACATTGAAAATGCAACATCGCGTACGTTGCACTCCGCTGCACTTTGTCATCCCGACGACCATCGGCACGGCCGAGCTTCTAATTAATTGCAGCTCGACTATCCTCTTCAGGAACAAGTGGGACGGCAGAGTTGATAGCTACTACCGAGGTGGAATTCAAATTAGCTGGCGTTACATGGTGGAAGTATCTTCCTCCCTCTTTTTCGTTCGCCATTTCTGTCGGAAGTGACCCTTTTCTTTTTTTTTTTTCCCCTTTCGTTCGGCCTCGAACCTCGGTTATTTTGCTTCCAAGATATTCCAAAGTCACCTCCGCGCCGATTTGCCACTATCGTTCGCCTCTCACGCCAGTAAATTACACGCAGAACGGGAGAGAAGGGAATTGCTATATTGGGCGGCCCATTTACCTTTGCTTCCTACTGTCTGCCCGTATTTAGGATAGTAGATGCGGCCCGTATCGGTTCATTAAGCAGCGCGTACGGTTACCGAATCGCGTTGCATTTGTTCCCTGAATGCGAGAGGGAGGTTTTCCTCTATTGCGAGAAACGAATATTCTCCGTGAAAATTTTACTAAATTATTAAATCGAAACGGCTACAGAGTAACATTACCATTGTAATCGGACGTGTCAGCACGAGGGTATCTAAAATCGGAATTGATAATAGTTTGAGAGAGACAATTCGCGGCGGCGACATTCTGCCGCGTGCGGGGAAAATAAAAATATTATTTAAATGAAAGGCGAACGTACCTACGCGCGCGTGTGTGTGTGTATCTCAGTCCCATAAATCTCGAGCTCTCCTTCCGCGGCGCGCGCAATGCATACCCTTATCACTCATAATATTTCACGTTGGAAATATGAACACGTGCGCGCACATTACGACGAACATGATGGCGCGTCACTCCGTGCGCACTTCGCTGTATTATTTATTTTCGTTTCGGCCGGAGCCGCAAAGCAGCACAGCTGACATTAAAACTGCCGCCAGGTCGAAAGGTGAAACTTCGGGTGGGTTTATTAACGATATTATAGCAACGCTTTTTGGCGACTGTGTTTCACGGATGCCGTCGTCACCGCGAATATTAGTGCTTTCCGGTGCAGCAAATAAATTTATTACTTCGACTCGCCCGTACTCTTCGCGTGGTGGTAAATGTTTAATACGACTCGCATAAATGATTTACACGGCTTGCGGCCGCGCGAAAATAGCACGTGCGTTGTAAAAAGCGTCGCTGATAAATCAACGGGCGCGTAACGCAGAACCATCGATGTGTATTATTGAGCTATTATTAATGCATTTTCAACACGTAAAAGCGGGATGCATGATTAAACGATTAAAAGCCCACTGGCGCACGAGTTTTCGCGTTTCAACTGACGATTCACGAGCGGCCCATAAAAAATTTGCGTGGAACGTACGCCGAGTAGGAGCTGATACGTGTTTAAGAATTTTTCGCCAAGAAATTTAGATGCTTCGCGAAGTCTAAAGTCTTAAAGGTACCAGTGCAGGAGGGCACATACAGTCGGCAATAATCCTCATCTCTGTCTGAAAATTTTACTTCGGGATGCAATCAGAATATCTGAAATTTTATACGTTTGTTATATATATATATTTGTAATTTATAATATTTTTTCGTACATCTCACATTTCCGTTTATTTGCTTGATAATACGATTTCGAGCTTTTGGATTCGCTATTTTCAAAATATAATATCGTATAACGCGATGTACATCGATAATATGCAATATGTATTCTGTGATACATCTCTGTCACTGATTCTTATAACATAAACATCCGTTGCTGCTCGTCGCGCGAGATAATATTTATGGCACCAAACGCGCATCAGAAAAAGCTTTTTCTCACTCTATTTTCGAGTTTACATATTATATCCAGACATAATGTACGAATATATTTATGATACAATATTCAAATACGTTAAAACATAATGATTAAATGAAAAATATGAAGTTGAAATACGGTACTAAGTTATTCCGTGCGAAATTTAATTTATTATCTACATGGATAGCACCTAGGTACTACTAGGGCCTGTACTAGATCCATCCGCTATCATTACTGCTACATTACATAGATAGCGCGAATTTCTATCTACAATTCGCCTCTCTCACAGCATTCTCATTGGAAAATACAACATTTCTGCACACAATGCGTTCACGTGCGTATATCAAACCAACAAATTAACTCGCGAATTCGCTTCGTTCGTGTCGGGGATCAATACATAAGCCTGCTGTGTGAAGGTGGAACGTAATTCGATTGGCTGTAAAAGACCAACGTCTCCGGTTTTCGCAATTGGGAAACGGAAGATGTCTCGAGGAAAATTCGCAGGAAGCGCCACGGCAAGAGGGAGAAAAAAAAAGAGGAGAAAAGGGGGGGAAAAAAGAGAGGTAGGACATTGGTACGCGATGTAACCGTCGAATTTATCGTCCGCACTTGAACAGCCGTGCTCTCCTCCTTTATCCGCTGGAATCTTGGCCGTGAATCAAATCCGTGATTTACGATCCACGCGCGTGTATATCAATTCCGCAACGACCCGATTATCAGGCCACCCCGCGGGCGGTCGTTGCCTTCGCTTGGACTGTCGCCAGCGATACACTGCATTCGCATCAAAGGAGAATGCCGATCCTCTCACGGACGCTTTTCGTGCTTTCCTTTTTCCTACGTGATACGACGACGACGACGACGACGACGGCGACGACGGCGGCGGCGGCGGCGGCGGCGGCAGCAGCGACGTCGGTGGCGTCTTTATGCGGATTGCTGCGGGATTTCGAAGGGATAAGCGACCACGGGAGAGCGGATTCGGTTGCCGCCGGTTAGATCCTCAGATGTGTGGAGCCTCATCCGCCGCGGCGGGATTTTGTGTCAATAATGCAAATTAGATCCTTTCACGGAGCAGCTTAGTAGCAAGCGATGTGATGATTCAGGCCGTGCAAATCCGAAGATCGTGTCGTGAGAAGATCGGAAATGCTATTTGTCGATCACGTGTCGAACTCGATAGCACCTGGATGTTCACTAAAGTTATTTAATTACACGAGCATCGACTCTTTCTCTTCTCTTCCCTCCCCCCTTTT
>VBVQ01005090.1:0-12716 GCA_011636635.1 Tetramorium simillimum | reverse complement strand
AATATAAAGGATCGTTGCCAGCAACCTGCGTAAACGAAAGATATTCGTGCGTATAATAAGGGAAACAAATTTAAAAAAATGACGCGAGATATTCCGTGTGTTGCGTTTCGTGTCATTGCGCTGTTAGACGGCAGTACTGCCGGAAGCAACCTGTAATTTACTACAGTTACATTTAATCATTAATGCGGCGTATACGCTGAAGATGTACGAATCGGATAACCCAACAGCGTCAATGTGCATAAAGTTGCAACGAAGGTATATGTCACACCATTCGTAAACGATATCGACTGCGCAATTTTTCTTTTATCTTACGTGTACAACGTGTTTATACGTGCACGAAAATGATATTCGAAATGAACTACTCTGTAAACTTATTTAACCGTAATGGCATGGGTTTAAAAATATAGAGACAGTACTCTTCGTTTTGGTGAATTAATTTTTTTTTATATTTTAAATATGTGCATATATATATATATGTATAAATGATAACAAATTTCTATTTGCTGGTAAACAATTATGAATACAGCTTCAAGCTCGTCACTTAGAAGAAAAAAAAAAAACTCACCGGCGAGGAAAAGAAGAAAGGAATCTCATACGTAAATTATTCATAAACTATAGCAATTTATGCATACATCCTCTCCTAACATTATCTGATGATAGCAGTACTTTCCTTTGCAGCCAAGTCAAGTGTGAGCAAACATCTTTTCACCGACAATGAGACGCTCTTGAAAGCTATTTCGTGCCTCGTAACATCAATGAACGTCGTTGTATCTTGGCGCATCGTTAGCGTCTAACGTTGTCGAAAGTGGCGCATAAGTTATCATCCAAACAAGACGTTCGACCAGCTGTACTTTGCCCCTGAACGAGCGAATTTTCCTTGGCACGAGCGACCATTACGATAAGATATGAAAAATGTGCTTGGTACGTTTGGCCACCGTCGCTCTCTTTTACGCCTGTTTAACTTAAATGATGGTTCTTCGCTCTTCTCGTGAGTTTTCGCGTTATATAAAAAGATTGTTCTCTGTCTCCTTGTATTCCGAATGCTTTTTTTCCATTGCGAGAAATTATCGTTTCTTTTTCTGCACATCGGCTAAACAAATGCAAGCGCTGTGAGCGCGATGCCCGGGGTTCGCCACTTAGCTTTTTCGCTCCTTTAAAAGAATTATGGTTCTGACGGAACTCTATTGAAATATTACGCTTTGGCTTCGAAATTTCTTTGCCATGAAAACGATAGCTAATTTGTATATTGTACGACTGTATGGAATCTTGGAATGATGATTACTTTACGCGCCAACCAAGACTTTCAATTTATTATTTCAATAAGTGGCCCCCAAAGATCCTCATAAAAGAGATAGCAAGAGAAGATAAGATATTCAATCTATGAAAAATCGTTTGTTCGACCTACTTTGGTTTTTTCCCGTTTCCTCTTTATACTCGTGTTCTACGCGATATCATGTAACAAAACAATCGATAAAATAAAGTTGACATTGTTCCTTCGATTTTCTGTCTTTAATTAAATTGATATCTCCAGAAATCTCCTGATGAACATATTCCTTTATAATTATTTTACCTATTAATATAGAATATTAATAGCATAGAGAATATCTTCTCTATACTATTTAACTTCTATTATGGTAAGTAGAATTACTATAATAAAATCACACGCGTACATATTATATGAGCAAATTTAATCATTAACTTTTCTTAAGGTCCCTCGATCGGTCTCCGATTTCTTCAGATTTAGGTCGAAGTGTCGAATTTCATGCTTCAATCGCTATAATTAGCGCTTTACATCTCCCGCTATCGTTTAGGGCTCCGCGCCGCGCCGTTGCCGCGGTTATGACGCGGTTACGAAATGCTCGCGTTATCATCGGAGAATTTCAGTAGCAGGCTGATTAGATGCGGGATCTAAGCTCGGAAATGAGGAAGAAGATTACGGTAAACGATGGCGGCGTTATTAATTGAGGTACCTATAAGGAATTAACACGAATAATGTTGCCGACATAAAATTGAGTACGTCTAAGCATAAGCGTGCTTTCATAATTTGAGGTTGATTAAAGTTGACGTCGCACCACTTTTGCTCGCTTACATCTCTACTTCATGTGATATGTGCACGCGCGTTTCTAAAATGAGAAATTTCTGTTCGTCTCTTTTTTTTTTAATTTCGCGTTAATAAGTTTACTTCTTACGTTTTTTCTTCTCTATATATAAACTGCTCTTATACGTATTTTTATTTAAGTCTTTTTCTGAAGCATTCATTTCATCGCTATCTGTCTGCGCTGGCAAATATTTATTTCTTCAAACTGTTCATAAGTCAACACATTAACGCGGCGGCATTGTGCGCACGTCTCACGTAGTGAGATTTTCGCAAAAACTCGCGACCATTTCCGCGCGATTTTTCTTTATAGAAGGTTGGATGTGTGCGGGCGAAAAGAATTAAGTTCCGCTGGATGTTTGAAGTATTCTCACGCCGAAACGAATAAACTCGTTGCAACTGCACAAAAGCGTGGAGCGTGAAATACGCTCGTTGTTATTTTTATCTATAAAACTGTTGCTGCGTGCTCAAGAGAGCTGCACTGTGAGTAGATGAGGATGAAACGCAGCGCGAATAAGACGAAACAAGTGGAAATTCTAAGCGATCATATCTTCACGATCGTGTCTATCAAAACTGCCATTGACTGCCGTAAACAGATGCTTTTCCTTATGCTATTCGCGTTAGGAATCGCGTTAAATTAAAGTCACAAAATACATTGCAACGTTTTGTCTCGCTGTATCAACTTTCGACCCGTCGCCGGAGTCCCATCTTTCTTTTTGAAAACAGGCTGGGCGAACGGAGTGGTATCTGTTCCAATTTAACGGCGCGGGAAATAAAAACAAGCATACCACTTTCCGGCGTATCTCCTTTTCCTCCCGCTTGTGTCCATTTCGTCACTTGGTCGAGCATGCAATATGTTCGCGCGGGGGGCGTACATACGTGTAAGTGCATTTCCGCTTTGAAAAAAGCGCGACGCAGGTGGCAGGACGTGCCGTACGACGGGGTAACAAGGGAGGATAGGGAGAAACGTTACGCGAAAAAAAAAAGATGGATAAAGAAACGGGAACGCGATTCTCCGCAATGTATTTCAGTCAGAAGCGGCTTTTGAAATTCTGACGCTTCGTCAGTTCTCTTTGGATGCATTCGCAGAGTGGCATTATCGTCGCTGCAGTTACGAGTACATCGCGCACGCTTTTTTTCCTCCTCCTCCCCCCCCCCTCCCCTTCGAGTTGCAGCTGCAGTTTCGGCTTCTGACGTTTCATCGCGGCAAGTGGGCATCGCGTATATGGCTCTAGCTCTTTTTAAGGACCACTCGGTGCTAAAAGTCCAATATTCCTCTTTCTCTTTCTCCGTTTCCCTTCTCCTTCTCTCTCGCATTCTGTTTCAATCGTTTTATTTCTCTGTTCTCTGATGCTTTTTCCTCTCCATCAACGTTACTCACATTTCCACATTCTACCTTCAAGAACTTTTCGTTGAAACTCTCGTGGTTGCACTTAGCAGTTAGAACATATATGGATATCATGATTTTAAATATTGTATTTCAGAAGCTTTCTCAACTATCTCTCCAACTATCTTCTAGAAATTTAGACGACTGCTTTTTACGCTGCATTCTGCGCATTCGAGCAAATTCTGCTTAAACACCGCGAGACTGTGTATGAGAACGTACAATTTAGTTTTCTGCTTCAGTACAGGACAATCGATAGTCACGTATTAAATTCGACATGTGTGAGTAAAAAATTATAATTATACGGAACCGAGCAAAATACTCATCCAACTATAATCGTAAAAAAAAAGCATTACATCGAATAATGATAAATGTTTCGAACTCTTTCGTAAAATGGGCGACTATTTGGCAAATGCTCCTGTGACTACATCGCGTCGTGCTCTTTTTCTGCTTTCACAGATGAGTTGCACGGAAAAGGTAGAGAGAAATGCATATCGAATGGGGGATGCATAATCATCGACAACTACTACGACGACGACGACGGCGACGGCGACGACGACGAGGACGAATACAGCGACGGCGGTAGGAAGCGACGAGCCACGTCGATTGAACATTGTTTACATTCGATCGAGCAAATCGGTTCGGCGCCGCTTCTTGTTTCTCGGTTCCACGCGTGAACGCGTAAGTGCGGGTGCTCACACCGTTACATTATATCCGTCGTTATGGAGGAACGTGAACGGAAGAGGGACGAAGCGATCGACGCTTGCACGGTCAACGTTCTCCACGTTGATCGCGCAGCAGCGGAAGTATCGGGAGGAAACTCCGCTTTGCCGAGCGTTAAGGAAAACGAGAGCACAACTGAGACATCGCGACTCCGATATAATTAATAAATTTCAATCAAATTTGTATTTTTAAGTCGCTCGCCAGTTCCTGAAAATTACGTAAAGGCAATCAAGTGTTCATTAAAAAAAAGTATTTTACGTTCAAAGTGATTTTTCCTATAATCTCATGTTCTAAGCTTGTTACTATTTTACAGCAAACATATTCCTCTTTCAATGAAGTAAAAAATACTTTTTTCTCTCTTAAATACTGCTGTTTGTACTAGTTTGCTTTTGATTTCAGAGGAATCCTTTTGAGATCAATATAAGAGTAAAATCCTCTAAGATTTAAAGAATTTCACGTATATTAAAATTATTTTTTTTGGTCTTATACATAGAAGTATTATAAATCGCGTTGCTTTTACAATTAAAATAGAAAATTGCGATAGATTTCAACATTATTCACACATTGAGATCGCTTTTAAGGGTTTACATAATATTTACAATAAACACATCTTCAATAGAATTACAAAAAAAATTTCTGAACATATATTCTGTTTATATATTTTATATATTTATGATATGTACAACATTGAATTTTTGATGTTACGAAAAAGTGGAAATATAGTAAGTTAGTATGGCCGAATGAATATTTTGCTATGTGCCGCTCTATTAATTCCGTATCTCGAGAGGCGAAGAGCGCAGCTGCGACCGCGATACTCTGTAACACTATCAATTCTGTGGCGTGGGAGGTTGAAATGTTTACGTACGATCGGACTGCCATTTGTTACACGATAAAGTATCAGCCACAACCCCAAACTGCGAGGAAACTTCGGTAAGCGGTCGAAGGACCACTAAATATTCCCGCTGAAAATCGACCGATATTTTCTACGTTCAGTCATATCGTTGTGGCGATGCTCGGCAATTAGTACGGGTGAATAAACTTATGAAATTATTAAATAAAGATACATTGAAAAATATTGCCATCAGCAATGGACAAAAGTACACACTTTAGAAGATATATGAGAAAAGGTATGAATTATAAAAGATATAAAGACTGGATCTAACACTTAAATGTTAATACCAGAGTTTAATTTCAACGCGTTTCGCGTTATTGTAATAAGTGTAAATTTCCTTTCATGTAATGAAATCTTTTAATGTCGGTGTTTTGCTTGCGTGATCGCGTTTTATATATGTGTTCTCTTTAGAAAGGAAAAGTCGTTTATCTGCCATGTATGTCAAATCCAGCGTAGCACTAAAGTAAGTGCTTGAATGTTAATGTCGTTTATCATGTTTTTTATGATAGCTTGTTATAGCGTTTCAGATGATTAGTTTTATCGTTGATACACGGTGTGTACAAGGAATAAATTTCCGATCCCTACGAAATAGGAATGGATATTTTTCCGTCTTAAGAACGACGCGGCGTTTTAGACTATTTTGTTGACGAAATTGTTTGAGAGAAAGTAAAATACATTTTTTCTATATAGTTTTAGATTACCCAAAATTTATCATGAACTTATAATGAAGTAACGTTGATTGCAACAACAAAGCATTAGAAATTTCGAAGATTAAATAGTCTATTAATTATATTGTTTTACAAAAAGATTTTATAAACTCTATTTAAATTAACGATACATATATTACTATTATTATATCAAAATTCATATTAATAAATTTACAGTAAATTTAATCATTGAAAGATATTAAAAGAGATTAATATTTTATAATTTGCATTTAATAATTGTTACATAAATGTAAAAGCTTTGTAAAAAGCGTTTCGCTGAAATGTTACGGATAAAATCCCTCAAAACAAGCATTGGATATAACCGCAGGTATTTTATTTTTTTTAATAATAATTTTATGTTAAATAAGCTTTTCCGGAATTTTATGAAAGATCTGAATATGAAAATAACAGCGATGATGTACAAATTATGCGATGACGTACAAATCATGACGGAGCTTTTCACGCTTGATCGAAATAACCGATAGTGTAATAATATACAAATATAAGACATTCTATTTTCGTAACAAATAAAATGTGAAGTCGACTGGAAACAGTCGTATCAAGGGAGCTGAAAGCAAATCCACAATTGTGGTGTTGTGAGACTGGTGGAGGGTGAAATAGAGCAGAAGGAGCTTTTTTCCAGTGTCCCACTTCTCACGGCAATACAAATACAGTGATCGAGTCCGTGAGGGTTGCAGGATCAAAGGTTCCTCCGTCGACCTCAAGCTTCCTCCCTTTCGACTCGCTCCTGGCCGCGGTTCTTGGCGGTTAAACCCGATGGTGGGGTGGCAGTGGTCTGCCGCTGCCAATGGTGGTGTAGCTACCACCACCACCACCACGTTAGTACTAAATTATGTAGCATAATGGTGAAACGAAGAGGGAACGCAGGAGCTGCGGAAAACGAGGGAGAAAACGAAAGAACGAAGGGCACAGAAGGGCTTTTCCCCGGTCCATTCGTCAATGTCGTGAACCGCGCTTCTTTTCAGAATATCACAATAATGGTTAAAGTGATCCCCTTAATTCACTACTATTTATTTTTATTTGCACGTTTTTTTTTTTCAAATTCTTTACGCTCAATTATGTTGTTCTTTCAGTTCGCGAGGAACGGAAATTCCAAATGTTTTGCAGGCAATTAATAGCTCTTTAAATCAGTTTTAATATTTCCATAATCGCGCACGCGCGTTTATTTCTCGTACACACGCGCACACACATATGCTAATATTCATTTGCTGATATCATTCGTAATTGTTTTAGATTATACACAAAATTTATTACGTATGTATCAATTACGATTTTATAAAAACAAATACATATCTTTTATATTATGGACATTAATAAGGATCAAGCCGGCCCTACAACTTTATTTCATGATAGGAAAGTATGAGAGAAAAGTTACAAAGAGGTACGAAAGAGAGATACCAACGAGTGCAGGAATTTCTATTCTTGTGTCATTCGTCAATGTCAGGAATTGTGCCTTTTCGTAAAGCACTGCTTTGGTAGTGCAAATGGTGTCGCGAATACGATCCTATTTACTTTTACGTACGCATTTTCCACTTCACATTTTACCCACGACAGGTTACAAGCCCTTAAGCGATTAGTTTTTCACCGTTACGCAGAATTAAAGCTTCAATTGCGTAGAAAAAATGATCGTTTCTCATATTCGTGTTGCTTTCACCTTACATTTCACAAATTTTACATTTTATTCTATTATAAGCAAATAATCATATTGCTTAATTTTTATTGAATAAATTAAGTTTTATCGAATAAGTTTTAAATATTTATTTAGAATAGATAAATTTTTTTTAAATTAATAATAATAAGAAGCCTTATACGGTCGATGCTGGATCTCTTTGCATAAGAATTTCTTTAATGATTCTTTAATGATACGTATTAGTATCGTAATTATTAAAATTTATTTCCAAATTTAATTTGGGACAATACCATTCTAGCTCGAGACTGCGTTTTAAAGTCCGAAAAACCCATTCGGCGCGTAGTTGAGTGAGCAAAAAAATATACTCGAAAAAATTATTATGCAAAAGAGATCCAGCATCGATCGTAAAAGGCTTCTTATTATTATTAGTTTAATTTATTCATATGACGGTCAAATTTAATTATTATTAATTATTAATGAAAAAATTTTTTGTCGTATTAGCCAGAAAAGTATAATGGTTTGATAAAAACAGGATATAAAAGACCACGGCGCGGCGGCCTATGCGGCCAGAGTAGTATTTCGGTATCGCAGCGTTCATTTCTTTTTAGATTTTCATCGGTTTCACGAGTTTTGCGTGCGTAATTAACGCGATTGCCATCAGTTGAAATTCGTGTCCCGGCGCGGCGGGAGGATTCGTGTTGCGATGCCTCGATGTGCATGATGTGCTCATTGTCAGATAAAACACTGGGTTCAGTGTCGAGGGGTCAACTAACCCGATTAAGCGAGGATATTCGAAACTTATACACGAACATAAAAACGTCATTAAGATAACTTTGCACTGAACACAACTAAAGATAACTTTGCCGACTAAACACAACTGTTCAGCTGAATAGACGGAGTACGACCGAGCGGATAGAATATGCAACAATTTATCAGATTTTCTTATCGCAATGCGCAAACTTGAATTAAACAAAAATATGTCAGTGCAATGATAACAACAATTAATCTCACTCGAAGGTCCGCAAGGAATTTCGCTAGTTATTCCGAGCATTCCGTGGTCATTTTCTCATTATGCCAAACGGAAACGTGCATGAAATTTGGGAATCCCCGGCATATAGATATTTCTAACCGTGATTAATTACGGGAATGAAATTCGGATGGAAGATATGGTAAGCAGGAGAAGTATTCGTCAGAGTGAGAGAGATGAAAAAAGTAACGTATCAAGACAAATTATATTTAAAATATTTATGCTCTTTTGCAACTCACAGAACAGAATAATATGTTTCACGCTTAAACAATGCCATACATTATTTCATTCAACATGGTTTCTCGCTCGTGCAATTTATAATGCTTATATATCAAGATCAGATATGCGAAAAGTTTAGTTATGTGCTCTATCAATAAAACAAAAGTTTACGCGATACATAATATAAATAACTGTATAGAAAACAAAATTATATGCGACATGAGAGAATAGATTTAATTTCATCGAATCCAAAAATATTTGATAAAAAATTGTAAATGTGATTTATGTGGCTTCATGAATTATTTGATATGAATTGATTCAACTGAAATACTCGTGATATTATTATAAATATTCGTTTTTTCTTTATTATCGAATTTTTCATTTTACCCTGATATTTAATTAATAAAAAACATACAAATTAACCTTTTTGTAGGAATCAATTTTAAAAGAAATTACTGTCCTCATTTCCCGAAATATTAGAGATTTATTAATTTTTCCACAGTATTTTGAAAAGCCATATAGAAGGTATTTCTTTTAGAAAAGCTAATTAACTCAACGTGTTTTAAAAAAGAATTTTGCTTCTATACTATTCGCACATCTTACATTCTTTCGGATATTTGGAATTTATTAGGCTATTTTTCAATATAGAAATATTTTATAGAATATTCAATATTGCAGAATATTATGAAAATTAATCTAGTTAATTGATCATTTATTTATAAAAAAATAATTAATCACTAATGCAATAAAAAAATTACATAATCTTCGGCAGATAATAAGATCATACGTTGTGCTGTTTAACCTGCTTTGACTCCATTTTACAATGTTACGAGGCAATTCATTGTTCCTGTCCGCTTCTAACCGCGTTTAACCGTCACTTGTCACTTTTTGCTCCACTTCTACTTTGCTTTTCCCACGTAATTAATTAGGGAAGTAATATCAGTAAGTATGAGCCGCGAGTTGTTTGCACCGGTTACACAAGCGCAATCGGCGAAAATCCTCACGGGAGTGGCATAACTACGTTGCTGAGTTTGTGAGAAAAATTTTCTTCCGTTTCGATTTACATTTGAGCTCATAGAGATAACAGCTTTTCCTCCCTTTTCCTTTTTTTCCCCTTTTTTCGTAAGCTATGGATACGGTCAGTACTGAAGAGTAATCTCCTTTTGTACATTATCGGGCGCTTAACGCTGGATTTTCGATGTAGCGCGTTTTCTTAAATTGACCGTCCCGTCCTTATTACAAAACTGACCTATAACTTCAGCGGCAAAAACCGCAGATTATACCGAGGCCATTAATTTTTCCCCGCTCTCCCCAATGTTTTTCTCTCCCTTCTCCTCTGCATCGTACAATTCCCCGTTCCCAGGCCTGGTATAATTAATTTCGGGAATTACTTTGCTAATCGCTAGCATAAACTGTAATAGCGCGTGTCAGTGGCACGACTGTAATCAACGGAAATATTTATCTCCGCAGCCCTCCGCTTCAATTTAAAAAAATAAATAATTAGTAAAATGTTTGATTAACTGTATTATAAGCTATTAATTGTACTACAAATTTTAAGTAGTTAATTATATGCACAGGACAAATATAAAATATATCTAAATTACATATTTTGCATCTGTTTTACTAAAATAGTTCCTATTCCTAGTAGTAGATTCTTTGTACGATATTTATCAATTAAAAGAAAGTATAAAAGAAAGCTTGTTCTAAGAAAGATCAATGAACATATATGCAGAAGAAGCATAGTAATAATATCAAATATTTCAATACTCCAATTGGAATAATACTGCAATTTGAGTAACATTAGTAATGTAGGTACACATTCAATGTACATCAATCGATGATCACCGTTCCACCGTTCGGGGTGTAAGATAATATTTGTCTTAGAAAGGTAACGTTCTTAGAATGATGATCAACCGTCGCGTTACCCGGGCACCTTTGCATCCCACGATATCACGATTGAGAGAGAAATATGAGCCGCGCTCTTGTAGGAGATAAGTATTTTCGCGCATTTTTCTAGCAGTATCGCGCTCTGAAAGTACCGGCTGCCGCGTCTGAAAGTATTTTCCTTCATAGTAGTAATGAACATTACGTCTTTTCAGACGTCATTATGGGTCTACGAGATTAAAACCGAGGAAGAAAGGCGGTATATATACGCCGGTGTTGAGGCGGAAGGGTCTGCATGGTTCGGCGCTCGCCAGTGCCATTAGTTCACGTCAGAAGCCGCGTAATTCGTACAAAGTATCCCGTTATGACTATTTACTTTTCCCCACGCACTTTTCCAGCGTTTCCACGTCCATGCGCGGATGATTAATCTCGCGGGAGTTATGCGCCTCTAAATATGGATCTCAATTTGTGCCCGTCACTTACAGAGGCTTAATCGTTCGAAATTTAGTCAGATAGATGATCAGCGGCAATATCGAGAAAGAAAATAAAAAGTCTCCGCGGGCAAAATCAAAGCTGTCGTATATATTCGTATAATTATATCGTAATTTGTGAATTTTTTATTATACAATTAAGTTTAATTTAATGTCATTTTTTTCATTACTAGTGTGCACATATTTCTCAAAGTACATTTGAAAATGAAATTAAAAATAAGTTGAAATAACTTGTAATTTTAAAATGCAATTTAATATAAAGCTGATGAAAATATGCCTGGTTAAGTAGTTTTGTCTGATAAAAAAAGTGTACATAGAATGTTCATTATATTGTTTTACCTACATACAATTAATTCGATGTATTATGCGGCCACAAGTGCACGAGCGCTTTTCTTTATATCTTAAAAGTAATTATTGCACAGTAACGTTATATTGTATACATAATTATAAACGTGCATATTATTATGAAAAAATACGAGTAAATTTCAACAAAATGCGTTTTGGATTTATACTGAGAGAAGGTACCATTCCCCTCGAGTATATCATTTATGCAATTATTTTAATAGTTTGGTAATATTGTAGTATTTTGCTTTTACGAGAATGGAGAAATTTATGTTTCCGAGAAACCTATGGAAATGGGGAAACCTCGATCGATCGTTATCACGCCGACGGAGACCGAGTTTGTCGAAAGACGATCGGCGAACAAATTTCGCGGTGACTAGCGTGGTTCAAATCGAGTTTAAAGTTTCGACGAGTAGTCCCACGGATGTTAAGTACGTCTAACTGGCGCTTAACTCCCGGAAGGCGCGACGGCTCTTCCTTCCGTCAGATTAGAGCTGCTATGAAACATCGAATTAGTATCCCGTCAGTTTCCGCGTTACATACTCGGCATATGATAAATATTTCATATATGTCTGTTGCAAGATGATATTTTTGTTATGAGTTTCCTACATTTTGTGTAAGAATATTCTCAACTCATTATATTTATTAAAATTTTAATTAAATTGTGAACTTTTAAAAATCAAATTTATGTGACAAGAAAAAAGAAAAAACTTAGAATACTGTTAGCCACTGTGCGATTATAAGTAGATCTTATAACTTAAATTTTCTTATTCAATGTCTATGTATCTATTATACATATATGTATAATTTTGTATTTTCAATTTGTAATAAAATTAGAAAATGTGTTTACACGCCATTTATTTCCAAATAGATTTTTTTATGTAGAGTACGATTACTTAAGTAAATAGCACGGGAACTCTAATATTTTATTTCATGTACGTCCATACACATACATATATCCGGTTCTAAAATGATTTTTATCCGCGATCATGTAAGACGGCCAAGCAAGAGTATTTGCTAGGCGAATATCAAATATAAAGTTTTGAGACTATCACTGTTCCATCGATACATCAAATTCGTGTAGTTTAAAACTATCCTAGACTTTTATTTCTGTATTGGTACCAATTTCTGGCTAAAAATTCTAAATGCAGAAAATAACTATATTTTTCATTCGAGAAATTATGTATAAATAATATCTACATATAAGATTAATGGCATTATCAATATTTAATCAATAAACGTAGTCATGCATTTCTTTTAATATCTGATTGAAAGTTTAAATTAATAAATAATAATTAAAG
>VBVQ01005089.1:0-12698 GCA_011636635.1 Tetramorium simillimum | reverse complement strand
ATGCTCGACTCACTTTCACTTCGTCCCCACCGCCGTATCGGCGTCGCTTAGCGTCGCCGCGTCGTCATCGTCATCATAATCGTTTGGTTATGCGCCAAGTGTAACATGCTTTCGATAACAATTAATTACTAAGAAAAATACGCGTAACGCGCAATTGCCTTCATGTAATACCTGCGGTAAAAGGGTCTGCATTTGTTTTCGTATTGTCTTGTCGCATTGACAAGATATTTAAATACGTTCTTAAATTGGAAAAATTTGCATGAAATGCATGCAGCTTTGCAATATTGTTTACAATATTGTTTAACACAAGCCGCTTATAGATACAATCCTCGTAATCAATGGAGTTTTCCCGAGCCAATGTTCTAGTAAAAGTATACCTTCTATTGTCTGATAAATAATGTGATCTATTCAATTCATCCAATATAATTACGTGGTATCTTGATAATTAAATATGAATATTGTTCCATATAAATATAAATTTAAAATACAAAGTTATAACAAAAATACTATAAAAATAACAAAATAAAAAAAAAACTCCAAAGTTATTTTCAACAAGTTGCTCAATAGTTGTTCATGAATATTCACCTTCGCCGTGCCAAAAAAAAGCAATATATGCGCTACAAAAATAGATATGGTGTTTGTGGGACGCGATCGAGATTTGCAAGCAATGCGCAATTAACGGCAGTATCATTAACCTTTCCGATTGAAATATTCATCATGTATTATCTAGCACAATGAAAAATGGATACCGGCAACGAACCACATGATGGAATAGAAACAAACGCAGTTACTGAATAACGATTGTATTGAAGAACAATCGTGTACTCCGCAAAAAAAAAAATAGTGCCAGGCATCTTCGCGAATAAAAATCTGTATCGTTGATCTATTGATGGTTGATGCTGATCGAAAAAGATTGATAATCAAAATTTTATTTCTCGCTGAATTTCTTATCGAATATGTTATTTGCTTGCAAATTCATGTAAGAATTAAGACGGACGGGAAGGTTAACGAACGGAACATCCTGCAATGAATTGACCGTAAGTTTACCGAACGTAACATCCGACGTTTTGAAAGCGTACAATCGGCGAATGAAGCTCGTCGCTCGTGCCGTCGTCGACGCGAAACGTGAACGGAGGTAGAGAGCGCGAAAGATGAAGGAAAATGATAGAAATTCCCATGCGACTCCGCGCGACGGAGAACAGGGCGGATTATAAGAAATATCTGGCGCCGTTTCGCAAGTTGCCTCCGCCGGATTTGCAACGTCGCTCATTGTTGCGCGAACTTTTGTCGAGCGTCGTCTCCTACGAGGCGCCGATTGGCGGGCGCAACTAGATCGGGCCTGGGAAGATTGCAAAAGCAGGAATTCTTAGCGGCCGGCCAACAATGGAACGGTCGCGATCGTCGAATCCGCTCCAGATTCGCGCGCCCGGGAGACAACGCGATCCGTGAACGTTCGCGCGACCCGTCGCTAATTGCTGCAATTAGCTTGCCGCGCTTTGCGCGTCGCAGTTTCGTCCACTGATCTCTCTTGATTTTGAACACGATAACACGATCGAGAATGCGGATGTATAAAGCATGATAATTGGCTGCGACGTCAAAAAGCTGAATATTAGTATCGAATTCGAATAAATAGTGTTAAGAAACTATCAAGGCTGGTAAGAATTGTTCCTAGAAAAAAATCAATTGTTTCGATATTTTTTATACATATACATGCATTGTATATACATAATATCTAATAAATATTATATTATAGTACCCAATAAGTCTCTATTTTTTATCCATTAGTAATTTAAGTTAATAAAAATGAAGATAAAATATAAAATATTGGTTTATATGTATCTTTTAAATATACTTATTTCATGCTTTTCAAATTACAAAGCAGTATTTAAAATGAACAATTTTATCTTCATTTTTACACTAAATCTCCTATTTCTCTTTCTGATTTAAAAAAGTCTATTTTTTATACGGACCTAATTGTAAGTTATTTGCAGCATTTTAAGTATATTTCGAAAGTCAAAAATCTAATGTTCATTTCTATCAACGGAGATTAACTTTAATCTCGATTAATTTACTTTTTATTCTTTATTCTTAGAATTAGAGAAAGATAAAAAGTAAGTTTTAAATCGAAATTAAAATTAATCTATATTGGTAGAAATAGATATTAGACAGTGTAGTATTTCTCTTAATTGATATATTTTCTTGCTAAGCACATATCTCCCCACGTATATCGAGACGTCTAGCTGTTATCAGATTATCTAGCTCGATTCTCGCGGCGCTCTTTTCGCCCCCTGTTTCCTTTGTTTATCCGCTATAATACTGTACGGCGTTTTGTCCCGGTTACTCTAGCGGAATGGTGTCAGTTACATAAGGACTCCTGCCGTGCCCAGAAGTATCGGAGGGGTTGCTGGAGAGGGAGACAGTCCGTTCTGGAGGGGATAAACCGAGAAAAGGAGAGAGGACCCTCGGCAAACGAGCAAAAAGGACCATATGTGCTAGAAAGAGAGGCACGAAATAGGGAACGAAGGAAAGGAGTGAGAAAAAGAAAGATCGGAGAGAATCCGCTCTATAAGGGGGGGGAGATCCAATGAACGAGAAGACCGGACGAAAATCCACCAATCGCAATATGGTACCGCCATGGCACTTTTTAAGAACCACTGTGAGAGGGGCGAAGAGGTGAAAAAAGTGAAAGTTGGAGCCAACGCTACGAGCAGTCCCTCCCTCTTTGTTAAACCCCCCGCCCTTCACTCTTCCCTCCCATGATCGGTGTTGGTCGCTCTTTCCTTCTCTTCATCTCCTTCGTTCGACATTCGCTTGATTTTCTTTTTTTTTTTTTAGGGTCTAGAAATTCTAGGTGGTATCGCCATGCTTGGTCCCTAATTTCTTCCTCGAAAACAAGACTTATATCTTGCTTCATGTATACTTTCTATCTGGCGTTGACTCTTTTATGAGCATGTCATTTGCTACGTACAAAATCCCACAACACTATTTT
Organism: Tetramorium simillimum; assembly: GCA_011636635.1. Lineage (NCBI taxonomy): Eukaryota > Metazoa > Arthropoda > Insecta > Hymenoptera > Formicidae > Tetramorium > Tetramorium simillimum. The sequence continues at coordinate 9,709 of VBVQ01005089.1, read as the reverse complement.
TGATTAAAATATTCTTTAAAACATAATGCTTTAATGTGATTATTTGTCTTGTTTTTCTTTCAAAATTATATAAGAATATTTTTAACTATTTAAAATTGGATTAAAAATTTTTGAATCTCTTCAGAATAATAAATTTTAAATTATGAAGGATAATAAATCGTACTTTTCATCATAGCTTTTTTTATAGAGTCAAAAGATGGTATTATGAACTTTATAAATTTAAAAAAATTAATATTTTAATCATACTTAAACTATAAAATGATTTATATTATTCAATAAAAAAATTATATTTTTTTTATTAAAAAATGACAGTGAAAAAATTGTGACACAGAGCAAAAAAATGGTCATTATTTATAAAATCTCTTATACAAAATTTTTAGGATCCAAAATGAAAATTAATTTCATGACGTTACGTCATCAGATTATATCAACGTATGTTTTTTTCCACGTAGAAGATTTCTCACATTAAACAGCTTATACAGAAGACGATTCAACGATGATAAAAATACCAAAAATGGTCAATTTCACCGCGTAGGAGATCATAAAAACGATGATACATTCTGTATATGCGTGCCTTTCCCTTTCTCAAGCGAGGTCATCCGAGCGAAATCGAGTAACGAGATCAGCGCCAACCTACTTCCGGCAGACATACGGGTTACTCAGTAACTGCGACGTGCGAACTGTTTGTTCCTGTCAGCCGAGTGACTTCTCGGCGGAGTCTCGGCATCGTCAGCGGAGCAGAGCGCGACGAAGCGAACGAACGACCAGGCACTCCGGCGCGGCGCCCTCGATTTCACTTTCATTACGAGGCCGGCGCGAAGCGCTTCGCTTACGCTCATTCACTCTCGTTCGCACGTATGTACATAAGTACATGCGCGCCAAGATGTACGTATGTACCGAGTACACGCGTACTTAACCCCGTGCGAGTGCTTCATTTTTTATCACGGCCTCGTTATCGCCCGCAAAAATAGAAACCGTCGACGGTGCGTTCCGGGGAAAAACCCGTGCTCATCGAGAACCGAAACTTTTAAGATATAAATTCTAGACTCTATTCCGTATCTCATAATCGAACTATGAGATATCGAGTTATGGAGATCTAATTATATAGAAATATAAAAGTTTGATTAATTAAAAAATTGATTCATATTATTCTTTAGTTTGTTTTTTTTTGTCTTTTTATGACAAATTCCGTGAAATAAAAAGTTGAAAAAGAGAGAAAGATTAAGAAGAGAAGAAAAAATTTTCACATTTCTAAGACTCCAGAGTTGAAACTGATTATCTATTCCACTTCCTAATATTTTAAGTCAGGTGTTATTAGAACTGCTGTTGAAAATTCGCGGTTAGCAGCGAATGACAAAGAATCCTAACAAGCTAAAATTTCCCTAATTATGAGAAAAGTAAGAACTGTCGTAGGCCATAATGCATTCGGGGCATGCCATTAACAGCTGCGAGTGCCCTTCTATTTTCGTAGTAGAAAGGCACTTTGTGGGTTAATGGCGCGCGCTGAATTCTAAACAGTGCTTAGGGCATGCCGATTACGCGATCGTACATGTTAATGCGCCAACATTGATGCTCAAAGGTTGTAGTGTCAACAAAATTATATTACTTTAGCGCAGGATTCAAAATTTTTTCGATTAAACTAAATTGTGATTTTGAACATTTATAAAAATTGATAAATTCCAATGCCATCTTTAATAATTACAAAATTAATTATAATCCTTAGTTTTCTTTAATGATTTTTTTAATTATGCAGCATACAAATATTTATTTATGCTCAATAACTTAATTCATTTAAATAAATATAACGAAAATAATTGTGTGTATATTTACGGGTTTACTTATTTCTTCATAACGATAATAGCATCGTATCTGTTTCAATGTTATTACACTCTTTTCACGATTTCATTCTTTCGTACCATAAAATTTTACAATCATCATCGAGGATAATATGCGATAAATAACAGTTCTTTACTAGCATGCTGAAAGTGGTACTTTTCGTCAAGTCATCTAAACATTACTGACGTAATATCATCAAATTCACGAGTGTCGTAACCTAATTGTAGATAGAAATTTTGTGCTAGTTTCAACATTAAATTGGGTTCAAGAAAACTACTCTCATGCAAAATAACCTATATATATAATATTTTGTAATATTACTTTCTTACTGATATGAATAAATTAATTATAGTTTAATATCTATAACGATTTAAAATTTTTTTTGTAAAGTTTTGAAGATCTTCAAATACAACATGATATTAATTCAAAATACCAAGTGCCATTAATATCGACCCAGTGAGAAATGGTTGGTCAAATCGATGTCGAATCGATATCGATTCGATATCTTTTGCGTCGAAAAGGCATCGATGTCGATTCGATGTCTTTTCGATCATTATTTCTCACGGGGGATGTATGTAAGTATAATATCAAAAATTAAAATAAAATAATTAAATGTATGAAAATATAAATGATAAAATTAAAAAAATTTTTTATTTATTTGAAAAAGATGAATTTTTTTACAGTTCAAATAAAAAAATACTTTCAATTTCAAACATATTCCTCCAAAAAAACATTTATCATTTTTGTAAGCTATAAAAAACTGGTATTCCTTCATTTAATATGTAAACAAGTTTGTGCGGTATCTCATTAAAAGATAATGAAGAAGATTAAATTTCCTCGATAACACATTTAAATATTTATTCACGAGGTATTATAAAATTATTATAGAAGCATATCTCTTATTTAGACTTGATATTGATTATTTTTTTACTATATATTTCAATAATTTAATATCTATAAAACATATAACTTATATCTAATTTGACAACACAAATTATTTATTTAATTAGTTTATTATTATTTATTCTTTATTCTTAAAGTTAGTTTTTTATTATTTATTCTTAAAGTTAGTTAAAATAATCCTCTTAAACAAATAATTCGACAGAACATTTGTTGCGGATATAAATAATGCAATGGAATATTCAATTTTGTTTGTCGTACGTATGTAAGATAGCAAAATAATTTTTTAAATCTTGAAACCAGAAATAACCGCTATCTTAACACAAACTGTATTTTTATCAGTATATTTAGAGAGCAACTTTTTTTGCACATTGTCTTCAGATAAAAATAAATTGTTATAGTGCAGGAAGCTTCTGTTATCAAAGTAGTCGCAGTAGAATCCTAGATAATCTTTAACAAAACTGTTGGAACGGAAATTGTTTCAAGTAAACCGAACGTTTGAGAGACTAGTAATGTATTTTTTTAATATCCTGTAAAAAAACTGGTCTTTTACATAAATATCACTATATCTAATTATGCAACGAGAGCAATTATATCTGATGTAATATTCTATATTTAAAACGCGAACAATGTTAATTAATTTACTTATAAATGTCTAAATATGACGTAATGACTAAACACAAAATACTCGAGACATTATTGTATGGAAACACGGCATTAGTGAATGAATTTATTAAAGCTTTTATCCGGCATGAACTAGCGATGTCGCTATCGTATTGTATTATCAATGGCAAGACATTTGTTTTGAATGGAAATACCCATCATAAGTTTCGAATACTAATGTTGAAAAAGTGTCGATCCCGTTGCGATATTACATAAATAATGGAAATGAAGAGATTAATATGGTATACATATTTGAAATAGATTAGTATCTTGTTAATCTACACATTCTGTAATGGAAAATATTCAATATTCTGTAATAATTCAAAAGAAATTCCGATGCAAAAGTTATACCAAAGAGATGAATGAAAATGACTCGAAATAAGAATTGTCGAAAGAAAAATTTCCAAAATGAATATATCTTGTTTGGAGCGAAGAAGGCAATTATTAATTTTCTTTTTAATTCAGCAAAGAATTCACCTGCACAGCCAATAGGAATCGTTCAGAGTTTCTTAATAGCTATAATTTACATTTGGTATTCAAATTAAAAAAAACATCTGATTAGCATGAAATTTATATCAAATGTCGGATGTCATCTCTGAAATCACTAAAGAACCTTGGCGCGACAGCAACTGGACTGGAGTCGGGATTCTTTCTAATAATAAAATCAACAAGACCAGAATCCGTGCCTAATACGGCATACTAACGATAGAAATGGAACGGTGAGAAAGGGGTGGGAGAGGAGTTTCGAGAAACCGTCGGCGTCACGAGGGATCGACATAATCGGTGAAAGTAACGTGCCCACTACCTTGGCCTTAGGTTAGCGGATAAAACGAAGTACAAAACAAACCGGCATCCCGGCTAGCGTGCGCCATAACGGGGCACGTAACGTAACATCGTCGTGTCACTTTTACCGTGAACGCATGCTCCACATACGCGCCCGCCCCAATCAAAGTGGGTTGGCTCGCAGATGCGATTCACTTCGGGCGACGACGTATGGGTATTTCGTACGAAAACGAAGGCCAAGGCCGTCATCGTCGGCGCCGTCGTCGTCAAAATGGCGCGTTGCGACGACGTTTCCGTTATGGAATCCTCCACGGTCGCGTATTTTGCAGCGTCTTTTTATAGAAACGTGCTATCTTTAATCTTATGATTGCTGATACAGCATAGGAGCAGATAAATATTGTAATTAAAGTAAAAAGGAAATTAAAAATCGTACATGTTGGGAAGATCAAACTTCGTAACTCTTCGCTATCTTTAATCAACATTATCTCTTGAACTTTTGGAAAACTCCGGTAATAACAGAGATAAATTGTGTTGATGCCAAAAGTAAGAGGCAAACCAATATCTCTTATACTAATAAAGCATTGTAAACTTCTTAGTCGCAGCCCGTCGCATCTCACTGTTTGACTGATACGGCTACTACTACTATTTCAGAATCGCCTCGTTCGAATTCCTATGTCCAGAAAGAGCAACCCGATGCAATCGATGCACATGCGTGCATGATATCTACAACTATAACATCGACAAGTCGCTAGTAATGCCGTAACCTTGACTCTGGCTAGCCAAGCAGCTGGCTGCTAGGCCAGGAATAAGCTCGATGCGCGGTTACCATGTTGCGCTGCTAATATTAGCGTACGCAGTCGTATGTACTACGAGTGACCGAATGACCGAGCTCATGTTCGTTGCATCCGTCTCAGAGATTTTCTTCTCGAAGATCACACAAATGTTGATAAAAAGCAATCGGAAGCGGTCCCAAAAAGAAAGAATGGAAGAAAAAAAGGTTTACAATCGAATGCAAAATAAATATGCAAGAAGAAATCACACTATGTGCATAAATTTTTTTTAGATACATACTATTACGCTCCTTTAATCATATAATTAAGAAGAAAATATAATACATTCATCGTACCTGTGTGTGTAATTTTTAAGATATAACATATATATACAAAATAAAATATAAAATAGAAATAAAAATGTAAATAAAAATCTTAAAAATAATTTTTTTGAAGAAAATAGAACGTATAATCCTATGACGCTGCTACGCTAAAGTTCATGAATTTATGACTCGGACAGTTATCAAGTACAACAATGTACGTAAAGTCATGCATAGGAATTAGAGTATTCATAGCACATGTCACTAGGTTGCATACATAATAAATGGATCCAGTTACATAATACGTGCGATTTATACCACCTCATTAGCATTACAAAGAACGCAAGAAATAAGAATCACTATCTATTGTAATAGTAAAGAATATTTTCTTTGATCAATATTTTCAGATGCTCGAAGAAAATTTATATACCCACAACAGTTGTTTCCGTCTACAAAACGAGTCGGGGAATTGATGTAATGGAATATAACTTATTCATTGATATACAAACAGGCAAATGCTTATGTATATGGTTTCACGAATGGAATCGTCGGAAGGTCAAAGGACGTCGCGTTTGTCGACCGACAGAACATATCTGCTAATTATATTGTCTCTTAAGCTGCGCGTAATCTGTCGCTCATTAGGGCCAAAGGTCAAAAGTATTCCATTCGATTACTTCTGTTTCATTTCTAGAGTTAATATTACACAAAGTTGTAGATTTGTCCAAATTTATTCGAGTAAATAGTCAAAAAATTGTACGAAAAATTAACACGTACACTTCTCGTGAAATCAAGTGCCATTATCATGCAACGCACACACATTCGTCCCATTTGCTAAACATATTTACTGAAACGATCATTTCAAAAAAGTCTGATTGAAAACCATTGTAATGTTTTCGACACAGTTATTTTCCACGGTTATTTTCAACGGATAAGCACTGTCGCAATCAATCCGTTATAAAATTGGACGTTGAATGGACCATTACCAATCTACGTTAAAAATACCATTTTATCAGTCACACAAATTATACAATATTTCATGACGTGATAGATCAGTCCTTCGCCAAACCAATTATATTGTAACTGTATATGTAATATTATTACGAAATAAATCGATACGCGTGTAATCTTTTTATTTGCAAATAATTCACGTACGAAAAATTATAAAGTGTATATACATATGTAAACGACTGATTCAGATATAATCATTTCGTATCATAAAATATAACTGTGACACTTACATGAATTTTATTTAATTTATAAACTTACATTTAAAAGCTTATTCGCGATATATAAATTTGTAGAAATTACGGGATCAACTAAAATGCGTGCACTTCTGCATGTGAAACGAAATATGTTAAGAGTTGCATCAGACGTCTTCTTTATTTGCACATACCAAGATTATTCTGCATCATAATATCCGATCTAGTGGATCAACTTAAAAGTGGATTTAAAGACAAATCACTTATGGCAAATTAGATTAAATAAATCATAATTCTGTCTAATTTTATTGAAAAAATCTAATATTTAAAAAAATATTAATTAAATCGAAACGTATGCATATATCGAATTTTGTCAATAGATGTGTGATTATCATATCTATCTTAGGAATACATACTCTTCAACTAAATTTTCTCTTTTGTAAAAAAAACTCCTAGAATAGACCATCTAAAACATCTTTTTGAAAAAGCAATAGATGCTTTTTAGGTCTTATAAAAGACTGCAACGACAATTTCCTGCAATTGCTTGACAGTTCAAAATCTCAAGAATGCAGTTTTTATGACATATACATATAGTCAATAAGATGCTAATATTGTATAAATTTTAAATATTATCATAAGAGAAGTAATTAAATAAATTCTTTTTCTGGAAGAAGAATTATCTCGAATCTTACGTTACAGTATTATTTTATTTCATCACAAAATCTTATTCCGTTGCACCGGTTTGCACTACGTTGTGAATGTGTCTCCCGGACTTGAACCGGGTGGCTGATGCAACCTAAGGAATACTTTCCAGGGACATCGATGCGCGCAACCGACAGCATGCGCGAAGGGATGTCGCCACGCGGGACGTAGAGACAAAGATTGGTCCGAGAGGGCCCCGCAACGCAACACAACGCCTTCATTGCAGAGCGACTTCTCGTGACGGTTTTATCGCGCGAGTTATCGCTGACGACCGCAACGACAAGGCAACGACAGACGGGACGAGGAAGGGAAGCATCTCGCGCGATTAAGAACGCCGAAGAAAGCGAAAAGGAGCAAAAATACGGAACGATAACCTACGGGGGGTCGCGTTATTACTGGAAGCTACTGACGCAATGGAAATGAGCGATAGGCATCGCAGGGGGTCCGCGTGGATCGTTGTTATTGCTATTTTCCACTTTGCCCGTTGCCCCTGCCTCCTACGAGCGCGCCCCGCACCGTCCCGGGACCCCCTATCGATCGATAAAGGCTCGTCGCCTTTGAACCCCCTTTCTTCCATCGAGATCACGCAACATGCGTAATGGCTGCACAATTATCGTGGATCAACGTCAAATGTCTCGCGTCTTCGATCGCTCTCGACGATATCTCGATGATGAAATTTCAATATCTAATTACTCGCCTGTGAATTCGGAAATGAGGACCCGTGAAGAAAAAGATGCATATGACGCATCTCGGGATTTCTTTTCGAGAAATCTTATCAGCATGATGAAATATGAAGCTAATGAAACGTTTGAATAATAACATATATTAAATTTCTTTTTCTTCTAATCTTAAATACACAAGAAATTATGCAAACATGACGCATTTAAAAATGCTAAAAAAATTTTATACAATTTAAATAATACACTAGTCGACTCCAATTCTATGTTCATATTCTTGTTCTTTTTGCACTATGCAATTATTTTTCACTTATTTCATATACATATTATTATGCAATTATTTTTAGTTGATGCAATACTGATGACAATAACTCAACGTTCCTCTGCTGTTATATATTACGGCTGTACTACATTTTCCCGTCATTGCTATAATCCATGATATCAGTTTAATTTATCCCGAAAGCACGTTACTTATACAATAACACAATGCAATAACACTTTGGAAATATCGTTTATGATTTTCGTTAAAAAATGTATGTGCGTCAGGATGTATTATCTGTGATACAACATGCCGCACGTGACATTAATCTACATCATAACTGTAACCCACACGAAAATAAAGATATTAATTCCTGGACAACAATTTATTAAATTATTTTCTCAATACGTCTTTCCATTGTCCTATGTATAATATAATATATAGTATGATAAAAATATAATATTAAATTTTCAGTGATATTATTTTTTCATATAGTATTTTTTCAATAGTAGATAAAAAAATTATTTTCAATAGTAGATAAAAAAATCACATTTTACACTATTTATTATTCATACATTTATATATTAACATGTTAAATTATTTTCAGGCAATATTTATTATGCAATTTAAATAAAAAGTAACAAAAAATCTTTTTTTATAGCACATTACATATGCATAATAAATTGAATTTTTAATAATTATATATAATTATGCTGATATCTCAGAAGTGAGTAACGTTATTCAGTTGGCATAAGGAAAAACAGTTACTAAGATGCAACGGTATTTTGCGGATAAAAAAATAAAACGATAGTCTCCTACTTTCGATAACCCTTATCCACGGTGCAAGATAACTTTCAGCCTGAACACAATTAATCGTCTACTCTACACTATTCTTTTATATCGCGCACTTTTTTCACGTCTGCACTTGTATCTTCACGTTATGCCTTGACCCAAAGCATCGATAGCGAATCCATCCGGCGATTATGTGTGAGCAATGACCAATAAATTCCAGAAATTTTCGGATAAAAACCGACGAATTTTAGAACAAACCAACTGTGCATATGTGCAATTACAAATACGCGATACACGTTTATTTACGCGATTAATGTTAAACTTCCTTTTAAATGTTGTTCTTTGTCGAGACTTTTCAAACGTAAGAAAAAATTATCAGAATAATTCAAGATATAAAATCCACTTGCAAAAGAAAATTAATTTCATAAATAAATTAAATACTTTAACGAAAAAATAAAAATAATTTATTCAAATAAATCTTTCTTTTACTTGACGAATAATAAAAATCTAAACGAATGATAAAATCAAAACTGATACATACTAATTTTATTCATTCATTATATTCTTTCTTTTCAATTTTTAAGCGATGTAGCTTTATAGATACGTTTACTAATCTTATCGAAGAAATTTTTTTATACGCATCAATTAGAGGCAGATGTGGGTCAATCGAATTCTTTGGAAGCCTTGGATTCACATTGAAATGGAAAGTTGGCAGAATTTAACCGTTCCGTATGCCCGATGTAATTATTCCGAGAATGCTCGTCCACGTAAACGATGACCATACAAATTCCAGAGAACTGAGACCCCC
>VBVQ01005088.1:0-12719 GCA_011636635.1 Tetramorium simillimum | reverse complement strand
CAAAAATATAGTTGCAATTAAAATTTACAACAAACTACCTGAAAATTTAAAAATACTGTCAAACAAGATGGGCACAATTAAATCAAAACTAAAAAAATGGATTAAAAAAAATACACTATATAATTGATGACATTCTTTGGAAATATCGAAAACAGAAAATGATTACAATAGAAATAAAAATACTAGATCATTCTGTTTTTACGGTATAAAAATTAAATGAATATTGTAACATATACTTCTAAGTATACTAGCAAGTAAGAATGTTTAGTTATGTATACATTAAGTATATTAATTAGCATGTAAGCATCGGGTCCTACGCACAGGCAATATTATTTACCTCTGTAGGAATTACATTGTTAAATCATGTAAAAAACTGTATTAATAAATATGAAAAAAAATATATGAAATATGATATATACATACCATGACAAACGTTTCTGAAAAATCTCCATAATTTGGAAATTTGGTAGGTGGTCCAATTATATATTGAGAAGGTGGAATTGCTTTCTTCGACAATGAACGAAGTTTATTAGATCCTTTTAAATATTGATGCCACGTGCCTATCTCATGTTTATTCACAAACTGATAGACAAAGTTAACATGATCTTCTCCAGCCTCTACTCTGATGTCAGAGTCTTGATGCCAGTAATGTACAGGATAAGTCATATTTCCTCTCTGAAAAAAGATAAAATGTATAAAAGAATAACATCTTTCACGTTCTGATTTATTCGCTAAATACCGTTTTTCTCTCGTTCACTCGCTAACGTTTCCACCGTTCTCTCATCACCTCTTCCCGAAAACAATTGCCGCGGGCCACTCTAGCCAACCAGACGCATGCACGCCACACAAACCAAGACTTTGGCTCACGTGACGCGACCGAACCAATCACAGACACAACAAAGTGTGCTCTGCCCAATTAAAGACCGAAAAAGGCGTAAAATTACAGAATTATATTAATTACCTATTCCTAACATAACTTTTGCATTCTGAAGTAATTAATATTTTAAGACCGTCTTAAGTAACGTCTTAAGATGCTAATATGGCTTTGTGATTGGTTTAGAACCATATAAGATTGTACTTAAGACAATCTTAAATATAAGAACTGACTATAAATATCGGCCTGTGATTGGTTTAGAATCATATAAGACTTTACTTAAGATGATCTTAAGTATAAGAAACTGACTATGAATTCGGGGCTATGTTAAAGATATGGTATGTACATACAGAAAAAAATGAAATGATTTAAAAAAACATCGGAGCAAGATGCTCCGAATACGGAAAGTCAATAAATATCATGGCCCTGACACAGGCGGAAATACATGGCCACGCGAACGCCCATCTAGACCGATCCGCGTGGCTCGTGGCCGCAGTCGCTTTGCGCCGTGCGCGCCGCGCAGTGCGCACTCGGCATCGGCGTGACGAGAGGGCGAACGCGTACGGGAAATAAACACAGAGAGTGCGGCGTGTAGTAGTGGTGGCGAGAGAGCGCGCGTTCAAGAGCCATGTCGTCGTCGAACAAGAAGGCCAAGGAGCTGGAGGATCCGGGCTCGGGCGAGGGAGACGCCCGGGACTACGACATCGAGATCCAGAAGACCCTCGAGGAAATTGACGGCTGTCAGAATCAAATCGATGGCCTGAACGAGAAGGCCAGCGACGAGATACTCGAGGTCGAGAAGAAGTATAACAAGCTGCGCAAGCCCTACTTCCAGAAGCGTAACGACATTATCAAGAGGATACCCAACTTCTGGGTCACCGCTGTATCCTTTTCGCCGACGCCGCCCCCCCTCCCCCTCCCCCGGCAAATCGTCGGATCGGCGCGCCGTTTTGACGTTTCGCGACGGTGCCGGCGTCCGCCGGCGACCGCCGCCATCTTGCCTACTTGTGTACACGCGTAAGCGTGTGTAACCGCGTAGATGATTACGACTTTTACGATTATGCTTTTTATGTCGCTCGCCGGATTGACGCGGCGATCACCGCGGATTTGCTCTACGCCGTTTTCAGCCGACGGTAATGCGCGACGCGATGTCGATCCTCCGAGATTCGACGTGCAAGTCGGGAACGTCGGGCGCGTAGGGATCTCTGAACTCCGACTTTGTACAAATTACATAGATTGTTTCGAATGATAAAATGATATATTGATGGCTATTATTTTTTTAGTGATTATTATTTATGTTAATATTCTTCCTTATGAGAAGTTTAGTTTGTAAACAACAAAGAAATAGCAGAAATATTGGAGGAAGACGAGGAAGATGCCCTGAGATTCTTAAACAAATTAGAAGTTGAAGAATTCGAAGATATCAAATCTGGATATAGGATTAATTTTTACTTCGACGAGAATCCATATTTTGAAAATAATGTTTTAACTAAGGAATTTCATCTAGGATCTTCTGGTGAGCGCATTTTTCGTCAGCTTTCCTTAGTTATTAACTTGATAAAAAATAGGGCTGTTATTTTTTAATTTTTGAAAGAATCAATGAATTTTCGAAACTTCGAAATTGTAAAAAGTAACAGCCCTAATAGAAAACCATAGAAAATCTTGGTTACGTAATGATTTAAAAAATGTGCAATATGTAATTTAATCGAGTATCATAGCTGTGATGAATCTCCTGCTGCTTTGCAGGAGATCCAGCATCTCAAAGTACGTCTATCCGTTGGAAAGATGGTGCGGATTTAACAAAGAAAGCGAAAACCAAAGCACCAATGAAAGGACGCAAAAGGCCACTCAAACACAGATCATTTTTCGATTGGTTCACGGATCATGGAGACCCATGCTCAGACGAGATAGCCGAACTAATTAAAGATGACATGTGGCCTAATCCGTTGCAGGTAAATGCTTTAATGATACTTAAATGTACACATGTTGATCCAGAAAAGGTTATACATGCATTAATACATTATTTCGTATAATTTGATGGGTTTTAGTATTACCTGGCTCCAGATATAGACGTTGAGAATGGCATTGAGGGTGATGGTGAAGAATGTGAAAGCGAAGAGGAGGAGGAAGAGGAAGATGGTGCGGATGATGGCGATGAAGGAGGAGAAGGAGAGGAAGGAGATGACAGCATAGTGGTAGTCGAAGATGATGTTGACGAGGAGGATGATGAGGATGAGGCTGTGAATGATGAGGATGATGGTGTCAATGAAGAGGATGATCTTTTGGTGGACGATGAAGTAGATCGTGAAGGTAAGCGTTAAAATAAACTTTGCGCATTATTATATAAAACATTATTATATGATTTGTATGATATAGAGAGAATTCCATTTAATTGTTACAGAGGGAGAAGAACCTGAATAAAATCCAAGTTCGATTTCTGACATTGTACTCTACAAATGTCGTAAAGAGGAAAGAAAAGAGAGAAAAATGAATGAAACTGTGTGCACCGAATCAATCAAGAACAGATAGTCTAGTGGACTGAAAATATGCCATATGAATAAATCTCAGGACACATTTTTTTCTGAATATATGAATATATAGAAACAGAATTTAGAACATCTAGACCCTTTCGATTGAGAACCTATGTATAAAAACACAGCATTTGTTAAGATATATTGAAAATGGTTTGAATGGAAAGGGGTCTAGATTGGATTAGATAGGTTCCACCATTGCACTAAACCTGTATCGGAACGTAATACGAATTCCTCAGTTATATTCATATGGCCTAGTCGTCGTTCCCTTAATGAAATATGCGACAGAAAAATGTCCGCTTGGTTCTTAATATCGCGGATTTTATGGATAAGTTAGGATAAAAATAGAACGAGGCACTAGGTGGGGAGTTCCATTTGTTTTCTCATGAAAATTCTTTAGATATAACTTCCAGAACGAGGTGTCTTAAATAGAATTTTTGAGAGTGACAATTGCATTTCCTCTTCTTCCGCACATAAAGTACATGAATTTTTACACAACCATTATCTTATTATTGTTGAATAAAATGTGTAGAATATAAAGATCCTTTGCTACTATCCGATTAATTTTACAATAACATGTTAGCTACTGTGTATGTACTCTGGAAAGTAGTGATAAAAATTTATTAATAATTCGTAATTACTAATTTATTCAATTTACATCACTATAGATGCAGATCGATAAACTATATTATTTTATTTTATTTTACTTTTTTTTAAATATAATTTTATTAATAGTATAATGTATAATTGAGAAATATCTATGGTGCCCCGTTTATAAGTTATACATAAAAAATTTACACTATTCATACACTATTCATACACATATTATGATTTTGACTATTATGTTACAATATTGCCCCCAATAAACGAAAACATAGATATATTGTATATATTCATGTATTATTACAAAACTCTTGCTCGCCGCTAACAGTTGTTTTGTTATCTTAATACTTTAGTCTGAATTTTACGAACTGATACTTGAGCGATACAGAAATATATATTGCTGTGCTTGAGGAATTATGTACAATTTTCGATAAAAAATTGCAATGTAAAATTGTGTATTTTATTACTCACGGATGAATGAGAATGTGCTCTGTATCGTAGTTCATTTTGATTATCATTAATTCTCCGTTGAATCGCAGTCATTCAAAGACATCAAGTTTAATGACGATATTTATGAACTTGTCACACTCAAAAAACAAAAAATTTTTTTTCATCTTGTCACCTCGTTTACGTTCTTCCACACTTCGTGTCACGATTTACTCATATAAAGTAAGTGTTTCGTGAACATTTCTCACATTTGATACATTACGTACTTCTAACGATGATTTCACTTTACAAAATTATCGAGTATTATGGCAAAGGTGAAATCAACATACAAAACTCGCGACGATATCCTTACATCTTCTATAATCGTCATTAGAAGCGTCAATAGAAGGAAAATAAGACACAAGTTTTCGGTTACACATTCGTATCAGTAAACTGAATCTCGTTGGTTACTCTGCATTTGAAGCCTAGGCGAAGAAACAAGTAATTACTACAACTCGAATAGAAAGCGCTCGTAGTCGATTTGATAAGATAAGCTGTAATTGTCTAATTTTAGAATAAAGTACAACAGCGATATTTTTTAATTAAGGATATATATACATATATATATATTCTCGTGTTGTTTTATTATTCGGATACGGTTCTGTCAGTATTTATTAGATTAATACGTGTTATTGCTAACATGTGTGAGAAAAGAAAATATTGTCAAAATTATAGAAATAATAAGACCAATAAGATTCGTATTTTACCATTAGACACTTGTGTGTTTATGTATCATATTCATTATACCTATTGATTCGATTCGTTGCGTCTTATGTGAGAAAGGATGATTATCCGGCTCCTCTCGGGAGCGGCGAGTTGTAACAAATTTTTTATCGTGCATTCTCTCACAGAGATACTGTCCGAATTCGACTGTGCGAAAACTGCTCTCTTTTTTTCTTTGCCGCATGAAGAATAGATAAATGTGTCAGCGAGGACACGAGAGAGTCAAGTGTAAACCTTCACGTCGGATGACGTGCTCGTGTTACGCAATCACGCAATAGATCAACCGAATAAAGTTGCCACTTTGAGATACAAAGTTTGGGTTTTTATATATTGTCCATTAGTCTCGTAGATCTCTATCTCCGCGTGCACGATATGCCACGCTCATCGCGAACAATATTTAATTACATTACTACAGTTTATTTCACGGTAATAATTCGATAATCAGATTGTCGTGAGACAACTTTAACATCACGGAATTTCAAAGATCAGTATTGTGGTCTTGCGGAATTAAACTTTTTAATCTTTCTACGCGAGATCGACAATCGCCGTTGGATTCGTGGGAGTCGCGATAGCATAACTGTCGAAACGCGGAACAGGAAGCGGCCGACCAAATAAACATCCTCGGGGCCCCTACGAGGCGCGTTAACCGCGCGTCTCTTTTTTTTCCCCCCTCCCTTCCCAGTGGATTGTCAAATTCTTTGCTTTTTTACATCGACACGCGTGATCACGCAGCGTCGTCGCCTCGTACGCCGCGCGGCTCTGTTACGAGCAACAGACCGAGCACATGCAGAGCCCAGACCGCGGCAAAAAAAGCACCACTTTAGACTCGTAAGCCGCTAACGGCGGAACCTCGAGGACGATGCGTGTGCTGCTGGTGGCTTCTGAAACGCGGCATTTTTTCACAATGCGCGACTCTGTGAACCAGGGTGTTACGTATACGTCAGCGTCAATGTCGGCTGCCACGACGACGACGGCGAACCGATACTCTGCGTCGCAGATAAGAACGCAGAGATCTACATAAACAAAAGCGGAGTCCGAATTGACGATTAAATTTAAAAGTCAATATCTTTGATATAAAATCGCCAACATTAAATATTCATAATGCACAATTTTCTCAAGCTCTCCTCTTGATCCCTTCTGAGAATTTCACAAAATTTCTTGGTATTTAAGAAGAATGAGGCTCTATAGAGATTTGTCATTAATAGCAAGTAGTGTCACCATTTAAAAAATGATTTGTGTAGATTATAAATTTTCCCTCGTTGAGATTTCGAGGCAACATATACGCTCGATGGGTGGTACGAAATTTCGCGCGACAAGGGGACCACTGTTGAAGAAGCCGCGGCAAAAAAAGCTGCTTTGTGCCGCGGAGGAGCAGAAGCTGCGGAAGAAGTCACGAGGACGGCGAGGAACTCGAAGAATAAGCGATGGGGCTGCCTCGCATTCGCGTGTTTTGTCTATAAAAGTTTACACAAGCAAAAGTAACATATTTATCCGATAAAGAGAAAGGCTAATTTAAAATCTGAATCGGTTGTTGGCATCTTTTAGCAACAATTTATATTTGAAACAATTTATTTTTAATAAAGCCTTGGATTGATACTCGGAGTTTCCCATTAAATTATTCCCGTTCAAGGCGCGAGCGATTCGCCGACGATTTTGAAGATAATCGCGCTCGTCTGCCTCCGTTTCTGCCCGAATCGCGCTATTAATCACACACGGAGTCTGCGAGCGTATCACGCGTATTCCCGTATCTAACGCGATAGAGGGGAAAAAGAGAGAGCGAGAGAGAAAGACGGCGGACTTGTCGAGCTACGCAACAGCGTGTTGCGCGTAGAAGGAGGGAGGATGAGGACGAAGGGTAGAAGGAGAGGCTCGGGACCTGCGAGGGAGATGTACAAAGGTTCAGATGACAAAACCGAAGTGCTGGCGTACCAAATGCTTCAATGCAAGCTGAGCGCTCGTCCGAGGCGCATCCGAGCGAAACTTCCTCGGGGCGGTCGCACATTTTGGAAAAAAAAAGAAAATAGTGATAAAAAAGAACCGCGAGGTCGAGTTGACGATTTCTTCGCGAAAGAAGAAAAACTTTCATTCGCCCTTCGACCGGCGCGAAAAGTCGCGTGAGCTTAATAACAGCGGTGTCCGATCGATGAGGAAAGATGGCACATTGCGTCGATCTCGCTGCGTCCTTTATTATCCTTCTCCTGATGGTCCACCTGGAGCAGCTGGTCCTGCACAAAGGAGGTATCGTTCGTAATTCGACTAACGATTAAATTCCCGATCGAATCGCTAGAATTGATTCGCTCAAAATGTTTCAAGACAATTCAATTGACTACTCGATGCTTTCACGCAAGATGTTGGAAGAGGAGCAAATAGTTTCTAGCTTACTTAATTTTAACTTTTCCAATATTTTTCATTTTTAACATAGCAAGTTTTTACTCTTGTACAAGAATTGTGTAAAAATTGTGTGGCTTTAACTTTGAATTGAAATAAACCTTCAACCTTTAGAACATTTACAATGGAAATTATTAATGTGGAAGAAATTCTTCAAAAATTTTTTGGAAATTTTGTTTTAATTTAATTACGTAAATTACGTTTTTTCTTGGGTGAAATTATCGAGTCGCCGATATTCGCAATAGACTAAATTTCATTGCGTCACGACGATGCGCAATGTATACGGACGTTAAGCAAATCATCCTATTAGTTAGTTCTCCATTGACCTAGGCTTATTTGCGCACGCGAAATACTATGAATTGATATTTCAACACTTCGAGGCAGTTCCACGAAGTGAAGTTCAACCGCCAATATTCTAAAGATATCGATAATTGTTTTAAGTGGGCGACATGGGCGCAGGCAAAATTTTTCTTCGGAGGAGCATTACCTTTTCTATACATACAAGTCGTTATACCGCGCGAAACATTCTGTCGCGATTTGACGTGTAACGTTGCTTTCATTCTTCCGTTATCATAAACGAGAGATTTGTACGCAACCTTTTATGCTCGTGTAAAATTCAACATTAATTCCAGACTGGCCTCTACAGCCTTCGGCTGTGTTTTATACATTATCGAAAAGGATAAATGGTTGCCCGACGCCCATGGTGGTTTCGTGCACACGTCGCGTCGATTGATGTAAATTAATTTTCGCATTATATGTAGATCGGACGCATTGAAGAACAATTGAGATCGTGAAAGCCGCTATTGGAGGATCTCGAAGCTCTTCGCAGAAACTGTTTGCGCAGACTAGATCGCTATATTTTAGAGATAAAATTCGCGACTCGCGTCTATATCAGTGAGAAAACACACACGATGTCTAGGAGGGACGACGTTTCGACGCTTTTCGCTCTTATCAATGTGCAAAGTGCATTTTTTTCCCACGCTAGTTTCTCTCATACATTTCCTCGATAGACATTCCGTAAATCTTTTCATAATTTTGTACGAATCGCGAAAAGAAGATTCCACTTTTCTTTTGTCAGGCGTTCTCGTGTCCTCCGTTAGAATTTCGCAATAATGCAAATAAGATATACAGAATTTTTAAGCGAAGGATTGGGAAAGTGATAAGCTCGAGAAAAATTAGAGCATTTGACCTAGATATGCTTACCATCTCTGGAATTAATTTACAGCGCGCAAAGATATAAATGCAAGACATTTAAAGTTCTTTCACGAAGCCCCGCGCGTACATTTATTCTCGATTCGCTTTACTGTTCACAAAGAATTTAAATTCCTATATACACATTTAATTGAATTAAAATGTTTAAAGATATATGTTGCCATTAAATTAATACTAAACACGACAATGTAATAATTTTACTTGCTTTCCCGAGCAAATTTTGCACGCCTCGCTTATTTTTCATCGCTCGAAATAGCGCTCGTTGTCGAGGGAAGAATGGAGGCTCAGTTCGAGAAATGCTGCGGCCTTGGCACGTCTTGGGCTCGGGAAGGTCTTAGGTGCGAGAAGTTCACTGGGCCCGTGACCGGAGTGCCGAGGGTGGAGCAGGGCCTCTGCTTGGAGGCGGTAGACATCTGCTGCGTGCGGGCCTACCACAATCTGCAATGCGAAAAGGGAAAAGCCGACGCGCGCAAAGGTCTGGCCTGCGTGACGAACACGTTGCAAGGAGGAGCGAGGAAGCCCGGTCCCGGCGACTATCATCGCGACTGTTGCGAGGCCTGCAAGCTAGGTGACTTGTTTAATTTATATTTCATTAATTACACGAAGAATACTTAACGAGCTACCTCCTCAGCGAAAGTCGAATAAACCCGGGTAGAACAAGAAATCACAAAGATGTCGAAATGACTCCAAAATGTCATTATTATGTCATTTTATCGCTGTTCTAGCGTTATTTTGATGTCACTTTGTCATTATAATTTTTGTTTTACCTGGGAACTCGTGTATATCGATTATCCCCAGCGAGCGTTGTATCAATGTGTCATCAGGTATTCTTACGGGGTCCATGGGTCAAGGATGCTCCTTCAAGAGCTTCTCGTTTGGCATTCCTTGGGACCCCGCGTTCTTGGAGTGCTGTCACGAAGCGTCGCCGAGCTCCACGACGGTTCTCACGAGTGAATTCTCAACCGAGAGCTCGACCGAGACCGATCTAGACTTCTCGTCACCGTCCTCGCCATCGTCCTCACCAACGTCCTCGTATTCGCCGTCGCCGTCGTCATCGCCCTCACCGTCGTCGTCGATATCGCCCTCACCATCCTCGTCGCTGTCGCCGTCGTCGCCGTCCTCATCGTCGCCTTCTTCACCTATTTCATCCTCGTCCACATCATCGGATGATCCGTCCTCTACATCGCCGGAATCCACGCCGTATTCGATACCAACTCCAGGTGACGGACAATTTGCATAAAAAAATATTTAATTTACTGTATGAAGTCTCTCCTTCTTTCTGTTATTACAAACGACAAAAGTTGTGTACTAGAAATAAAAATCTGTTTGCGAGTAAAATCGCCCTGTGAATAAATATCGAATTGCGCGTCGCGTTCTTTAAGCGTACAGCACCCGAGGAGAAGTATCGACGTACTCGTAACTTCCCCTCTTTTTTTATAACCAACGTGCGAGCGCGACTTTAAATCCACAGCGTTCTGATTCACAGAGGTGGACGATATCTGTCAACTCATGAAAGGCATGCTCTGCTCTGACATTTGCGTCCCGACGCAGGGCTCGTATCGCTGCGAGTGCCGCGAAGGCTTCACTTTGTTGGAGGACGAAAAGACTTGCAAGCAGAATCCGCCGATCGACAGGTATGAATAATATAGATATTTTTATTGGATGGGAGAACATATTTGTGTAATTGTCATTCCAGTTAATTATTGGTAATTGATATTGCAAACCCTGCGAATAAAAGGCCAACCTTGTCTTGAGAGAAAAATTACACTCAGAATGTAATTAACCTTACACTGAGAGAAAAATATAGTTACTTTTAGCCCAACCATAATTTCATAATATTTCTAATAATAAATATGATTAACTTAACTATATGCATCATTATGTTAACCATAATTATTGTTAGAAATACTATAAAATTGTGGTTGAGGCCAAAAGTAACTATATTTTTCTCTTAGTGCAGAAGCACCGTTTATCGTTAACAATGAAAATATTAACAATCAAATCTCCGCTTTTAGATGCAGGCCGACCCATCCTTGCGAGCATCGCTGCACCGACAACGGGGTGGCTATCGTATGCAGCTGTAATCCAGGATACGACTTGGCCAAGGACGGACATTCGTGCATTGCGAGATCACCGAGAACGAAAAAGATGCCAGACAAAGACAAGGATAACGATTCGCCGTTGTGTCCGTCGGGCTATCGTTATAACGCCACCAATCAGGTGTGCGACGGTACGTATAATTCAAGAAAATGTAAAACGCTCGCGTGCAGGTAAGGGAATAACATTTATTTTTTAACGCGATAACGGAAGCACATCGTTCTCGTTTACTAATATAACTAACGTTTTCATCCACACGTTTCATGTTTCTCGTGTACCGCAATATCGCGTCGATTGTATCGCTATGTATTCGCACTGGGGCACTGTTATCACAGTCTCGTATCTCGCTTAAATTATGCAAATTGCGATCGAGTTCGTATCTTCTTTTTTTTTTATTATTATTGTTCTGCGAAATTAATTTTTGTTCACTCGCGCTATGTTGCTTGTTTCTGCGATCGAGCGTTCGATTTTCGCATATGATCGTCACTTTTCGCGCGCCGATCCACCGATCAGACGTGGACGAGTGTCTGGAGCGCAACGTGTGTCCCGGCGGAGGGTGCCAGAACACCGTAGGATCGTACATTTGCATCAGGGAGAAGTCCGCAAAAAATGCACCCTACGAAGCTTGCCCTCCAGGCTACGAGTGGCAGTCACACACAGGTGTTTGCGCAGGTAACAAGAAGCGCGATCTTTCCATAAAGCATTGTTAAAACGAATGTGTAAATAGCTTTTTAAAAATTTACACTGGAAAAAAAATTCTGGTTAAAAACGAACGAATCAGAAAAATCTTGTAGAATTGATCTTCTCCTTCTTCTTGTCGTTTGGCACCCGATCCCCTCCTCGGGTTCGATACGGCCATTGTAGGATTGATCAAAGATTCTGTTTATTATAATAGGAGTTCTGGTTATTATAAGTTACAAAGTATTGAGTTCTATAATAATTTTTATTATAATAACCAGAATATTTGATCAATCCTACAAGATTTTCTGATTCGTCCGTTTTTAATCAGAATTTTTTTCAGTGCACACACTCATAGATCTCTTAAAACGGAGGATACACATCACACTCAAAAAGTGTTTGATATTCACACACTCGTTTCAACAGTAAGATCACGGTACAAATCGAAATTATTATTACGCGTTTGTTTTCCAGATATCGACGAGTGTGCTCCGTCTGACGTCTTGCCAGCTCCCTGTACCGCCGATAAGCCGTTCTGCGTGAACACGCAGGGTAGTTACGCGTGCCTGGAGATGACCGGGGTGAAGTCCTGCCCCGCGGGATTCAAGTTCGACAAAGCATTGCAGTTATGCAGGGGTAATATTTATACGAACGTTCGGTCAACTGTTGCCGAATCAATTTGCGAGTACGGCGAAACGGTGAATTTTTCTTCGGAAAATTGTCCCTCTTTACGCATTTTTCTCGCTTATTTGTTAATCAGACGTGGACGAGTGCGCGGAAGATATACACAGCTGTTTAGCAGATGTCGAGCAATGTCGAAACACCGAGGGTGCTTACGAGTGTGACATGAAATGCGGGAAAGGATTCACGTACAGTATCGGCCTGGGTGCCTGCGTCGGTGAGTTTTCCATTCGCCGTCTCGATGATTTTCAATGAATCTTTATTATGATACGCATGTAACGGCTGTCGCTTTTCGACAAAGTTAATTTTGTATTACGTTTCGAATTAAAATTCCCAGGCTTTCTACCAGGTGAAATGCATGCATGCACGTGCATCTCGCGACTATCACTATTTTCTTTCTTTGATAAGATTGATCGAACGATCGTGGAATATGTTATGGATTACCT
>VBVQ01005087.1:0-12718 GCA_011636635.1 Tetramorium simillimum | reverse complement strand
GTACATTGTTCACATTTTTACAACTTTTGATATTAAAAAAATATTTTAATCATTTAGAATTATATTAAAATCTTGTTCAAAATCAACTTGAAATTAGCTGAATATCATGAAAATAAAAATCTTTAATTTTTTCTATATACGGTTCAATTTTCAATGTTTGTTTTATTTAAAATCGCCAATTCTTTATGCCAATCCTAGTATTTATAATTCAAAAGAAATAAACGGCTTTATACAACGCCACGTGTATTATAGAAAAATATAAGAAAAATATCTCGCTGTGAAACTGCTGTTCATTATACTCGATTGCTTCACGGACTGTCGCATCTTAATGAACGCGACTTTTATTTCTGCATGCGCAAGGCCGATTTATCGATCGCGACCAACTTTCGCAACCAAACCGCAAGTTTTTCATCTCTCGCTCGCGGTGATTTACGTAAAAAAAAAAAAAAGAAAACGTCCGTATTCAGAATCGCGCCTCTCGCGAGAGAAGGGTAGGTGAGCTCGCGAGATGTAAGTCGAACATAAAATTCCTAAGTGCGTCAGAGACAGTACGACGTTTTGCGAACTTTGCAGTTACTCTAGCGGAAATTACATCGGACTTTTTGCGCCAGTTTCCGCCCCGGCTACGCTTGCCAACGAAATTATAAATCCGCCGCCGCTCTTTTTTCTTTTTTTTCTTTTTTTTTTGCGGTGCTTCATATTCTCGGTCATTTAATCGTACACGGCTACCAAAACCAGATATACATCATTACCGTCTTTTCATCACCCTCGTGTGCACTTCTTACCGGCGGTAAAATACGGCAGAAAAAGCTCCCCTTCATCCTTTAATCTTTCGAACAAGCGCATCTAATGATTTTTTATTCATAAATCCGTTAACAGCAATTGCGTTTTCTCGTGCCTCGCTGTAAAATCGTAATAATAATATAATGGAGAGCACGTTTTCTGCATTGAATATTTCACACGTCGATAATTGTAACGGGCACGCCAGAGACGGAAAACTCACGTCAAATCGTACTAATGACAAGAATACGTTGAAAAGCGAGGCAGGTAATTCCGAAATTGTTTACAGAAAACAGTTACCGAGTTAATTGCGTTTGAGTTGGCTGATCCATACAAGCTTCGTTAATTCCACTGTCTAAGTACTTAGCGAGAGGTGCCGAATTAATTTCACCGCGCATGTCGAAGACGTGCGCCTCATTCAGCATTGCGTCTGTATGTGCTCTCGCGAACCGTTTCCAGATTGCGCATAAAGCGCAGATCTAATCGACTTTCGTTTGCCAAAGGCAACAAACAAAGCCTCCCCCTTAACGAAGCACGTAAATCGTCACTAATGACAATCGTCTTCGTATTCTAAGAATGTATCGGAGCTGTCTTCGAAATGGCACCAAGTCGATAAAAATTTGTGAGATTGTTCCTTTCAGCCTTCCTGATGCGCTGCAAAAAAAACTTTCAACGAATCCACTAAACAGTTGCTGAGTAGTAACGATTTTTATTTTCACTGATTTCACACGTATTCTTATGGAAAGAGAGACGGTCTTGAAGGATAAAAATGTTGAAGAAATGGTACCAATGTTTTCAATTTTTTTGGATAGATGAAACTATCTAACCAAGTTTCAATTTTCTTCACTACATCGTTTTAAAGAAATAAATTATAAACTGACAAAAGTATACTATCAGTGTACCACAAATAATGCTGGAAAAAACATTTGTAATATAAAAAATACTTTTCTAGGAGTAAAAATAAGATTCCAATTATAGTTCGAGTTCCTTACATCTAGCTTTATTATACGTAAAGCATAGATATTCAAGTATTTCAAATTTCATGCACTATTATCTAAGATTGTACCTCCAATATATCCTTAAAAACACATACGATTAATTCATTTTCATGACATTACAAACAATACGAATGATGTAAAAAATGCTAAAATGAAATACTTGCAGAATATATACAACAAAATGTAATAGCTAATATATTTAAATTTTTCTCAATCATTCTTGAAATTCCACCACAGTTCAGATAACACGAGAGGCTCTTAGGGATCAATATGATTGCATAATTTCAATAATGCTTTACGATTTTCAAGTTACGCGATATGCCTTCTCGACTTTTTGTGAGATCTAAGGGAGAGAGGCCGGCGAAGAAGGATGGGGTGGAAGAAGGCGCTCGCACAAAGACGATTGTGCATCGACAAAGAGGTGCAATATTCTTAGTGCCCCGGGGAATGTAGATTCGACGAAGCAGACTGACCCGCGGGCGAAACCTATTCTGGTTTGCGCGTATACTAACACTTTCCTATATTGCTTCCACATTTCTTATATTACTCGTGTTTTTTTTTTTTGCATTTCTCTCGCACGCCTCATTCTCTGATTTTATCTCGAAAGTCGACTACTTTCAATCTTACACTGCAGAAATTATCGCACTGTGTATCGACACATGACCTACATTGCAAAAAAATGTGGAAAAATACGTGATGTGCATAAACAATTATTTTTAGAAAAATTTATCTCTCTCTCTCTCTCTTATCTTTCTCTCATTACGAACGCGATGCATTGCGACGCTATTAACCATGGTTATTCGTCGAATATGAAAAAATCTTTGCCGCGGATTGACCAGCAAACGGCGATTGCGGATTCCCTCTTTTTTTAACCTCTCCCCCCTCCCCGCCCCACGCGTTTAATCTTTCGCCTCTCTCGCCATATTCTGTCAATTCGACAGGCGGTGCCAGCTTTTTTCCGAGTTTCACACGGCAGAGCGTGGAATCGTTCTCGTTTACGGTCCATTCAAACATTTCCGAGCGAAGTTTTCAAACGCGGCAAGGGTAGGAAATCAAACATATTCGTATAAAGTGCGCTACACGAATTCAATAGAGTATCGCTAAAAACTCTTGCACGTTCGAAATATCGCGGCTGCGAATTGTGGTATGGCTCGCAAATATTCCATCGTCGCAAATATTCTGTCAGTGCCATTGCGTTTTTCGTTATCACGCCCGATTTTCGGTTTACATTAGTTTTCTATTTTTAGTACGTCTCGCGCAACAAGGATATACATAGACATAATTATTTATTCATAAATGTTTAACATAAATGTTTAACGTATGATGTAATTTCGTAGTTTGTTATTTTGTTTAACAGCTATTAAGCTTGAAATATTACGTGACAACATGTTTTCGTGAATTTTGTCACGAGGATATGGCGAAACAAAAATATTCTGCAGTAAACATAATTTAATTTTTCTCCTCTAATTTAATCAATTAAAGAAAAAATATTTATTCATTGAATTCTACTTTGATATTTGTAAATCTATTATCTACTAATACTTTTTATCACGTGAAATATGAATCATGACACAGTTTTAACAGATTTACAATTTTGTGCAGAAAACATTTTCATGCTGGCAATGTATTTCCATAGAAGTCATTCCAAGCACATTTAAAGAGACCATTCTTTCAACTATAATTAAAACAAACATATATATCACTTTTAATTTCAAATTCACTTTGCATTCATCACAAATTATCTCATATAGGGCAAGTTTTTTCAATTTCTTGGTAAACTAACTAATAGTTGAATCATATGTCTAAACGATTTGTCTAATTTGAAGATAAAACAAATATAGACGTATGATTTAACTATTACACTTCGATTTGCTATGAGTCGCCATTGCTCCTACTCAATATTCGGTTAATTTGACTAAAACAGTGAGATAAAATATTGAGAAAAATATTGAGTAACCCTTACTCAACATGTTGTTAATTTATCTAATTTAACTTCCATGTTAGTCTAAATTTTAGTCAAAATTAATGAAATATTAAGTAGGAGCAGCGGCGACCTGTGGAATAGTTAAAAATGACTCAATTTGAGTACAATTTGACACTACGAGTTTAACAGTGTAGTTAGTTTACCAAGAATTTGGAAAAATCTTAATAAAACATAGATTCACTGCGTCTTGCATCATTCACAAAGCGCCGCGTAAAAAAAAAATAATAGAACGTCTCGCACTGATCACGTTGGGAAAATGTTGGAGAGTTATCTAGAACGACGAAAGAAATCCCGCACGTGAAGTAACGCATGATTTATCGAAGCGTAAGCTAAACAACGTCCAGCGGAACGTCGCCGTTCATTAGTAAACGCGCAAATCTTTCCGTGCCACTTGGCGAGGGTCAGTTGCCTCGTTCGACGAGCCTCACGGGAACGGGGGATAAGTAAAGACGCACGAAGAGCGCTAAAGCGAGCAGGGAGATAACCGAACAAACCGTAGATAAGGGTCGGCGGTGATTGCCCTATAAAATATGTATCTCAGCGCCGACCTTTTCTCTTCCCGTGCGTCCCTTCCCGCGCCCCGTCACATGTGTCTTCCCTCCGACCCTCGTAACCGACGTGACCATCTTCGATCCCCCCGAGCAACAAGCTACTGACACGGAGCTATCGTACATCCAACCCTCTGCATAGGGCGTCCCAGATGCGAGATATACCTTGCATTATAGACAACAGGAGTCAAGCTCGGGAAAAATGTCACTTCCGTATGAATGAGAAATGCGAAAAAAAAACTTGTCAAGTCAAATTTTAGAAAAGCAAGCGGATGAACACTTTTTTATTTTCTTCAGAGTTTCCCTAGTTACATTAATTGTGAGAGAAAAATATAGTTACTTTCGGCTTCGATTTTATAGCACACAATTTTATAATATTTCTAACGATAATTCCAAATTTATTTATTGTTAGAAGTATTACGGTTGAGGCGAAAAGCAACTGTATTTTTCTCTCGGTGTAGAATTCGAAGCTACGTCAGTGAGATATAAAATGTTGCAAGTTAAAATTCACAACGTGACGTCAAGTCCAGATTCCCGGCAAGAAGTCATTCGATTTTGTTCGAAAGTATAATAAGGAAATGTAATAAGCCGAAGAAAAGGTATACGACGTTACACGACAAACATACCAGGTCTTTACGCGTCCGTACGAGGCGCCCTTTTCGCGTCTCTCCAGGATCCCTTCGCTCCCTGTTTACGATTGTTTGTTTCTGCCCGCCGAATCTCGGACCTTTTACACCCACGTCACTCTTTTTCCCTCTTCTTGCCTCGCCCCCGTGCCGCGTATATCGCCCCCGCGGCGCTCCTCGTCGGAAAAGCTCCGCGGAGAACAAAGTGGATGGAGATGCCGTAAAAGAAAGTGGCAGTTTCGATGAGAGAACGGAAACTCCGACGGAGGAAGCGACGGCGCGCCCCTTCGCGCACCCCTCTACCACCCCCGCGGACGCAACGAAAGTTTGTATACGCGAGTTCACACTCCGGCCCGGCCGAAAAAAGCACGGCGTTCGGGCGCCGAAAAATATTTCGCGGCCTCTCCCGGTCCTCCTTTTGCCCGATCCTCTTGGCGGCGAGCGCCGCCGGCTGACGCGGTTCTCAGGGTGAGACGCCTCGTGGGACAACATGCCGAAATTATTTTTGGCCCATGGCCACGACTCCCTCGCAGCACGCGGGGAACAGCGCATCCAAATCTGCGACAAACTCTCGCGTTCGCGTATTGCCGGCGATACGAACGTGTAAATGTGTATACGAGTGCGGCTAAAGGCCCGCTGAAAATTCAGCCCGGCGGAAATGGTACTCACGACAGTTTAATTATTTTACTCCATTGCCAAGTGCGCTATTAACAATGTTTATTTTACATTGATTACTGCACACCGAGAGAAAACTATAATTATTTCTCGCCTCGACCACAATTTTATAATATTTCCAACAATAAATATGATTAATTTAACTGTATACGTCACTTTGTTGATCATAATTTTCGTTAGAAATATTATAAAATTGTGGTCGAGGTCAAAAGCCTCTAACTATATTTTTCTCTCAGTGCACGGCGAATAAAATGTAATAAAATGTGAAAGTTATTCGTTCCAATCAAATTACGCGCACTTCAACATTTTAATATAAATGAGAAAAAAATTTTTTATAGAAAACATTCGTAAAAATGTTACAGCAAATATTACAAGATCTACCGAGAGAGATGAGAAATTTTTGACGCAGCGCCATCACCCCGTCACCGATAAAGTAACTTGATAGATAATTTCTTCGATAGTCTACGGTGAATGCATTATCGCGCACAAAGACACGGACATAATTTCGTTACGACATTTCTCTCCAGAAGTTCGAAATCGTATTATTTCAAAGTTCCACACGGCGGTGACGTTGCTCCGCGCGTTAACACGCGGGACAATGCCTCTGATTGTAGTTAATAAGTTACACGGTCATCAAATATGTCGCAAAATGTCTCAATCTATTCTCACGTGAGCCAGACTAGTTATCGCGAATATCGAGTATTATCCCGTCAGTATCTGTACGCAGATATTATTTCAGACATGAGGATCGATTATTGAAGTACGATTAAATATTGCAGACTGTCGTCCGGCGTGAATTCGACCCGTCATAATTTATTGAACTCGATGGAAGTTTCTTGACATTAAAATTGAATCGTCATTATGATAGCGGCAGCTTTTAATCCTTCGTCATAGATCGAATTGCACATAATGCGTTGCGATTGTTCTTCAAGCATTGATCACGCGTAAATTATATTTTGATTTTCACAAATTCCTTCGAATAATAAAAATTCTCCGATTCACGTTAAATCAACTGATTGGATGAAATTGAGGATGAAATATTTAATCTTCACTCGTTTACGACAAATAATCGCAGGTTAATCAAAGCTATTGACGGCTCCGCAGAATGAAAGAATCCGCAGCGGATAAACGTGACGTTCGCATCTCCCTGCTCTCTAAAAGTGAAGCAGTGGAAACTCACTGTCAATCAAAGAAATAATATTACAAAGAAATAATCTTACAAAATAGTTTCTTCTTATATAATTGATATTAATTATATAATATTTTAGTTGTAATATCCATCTTAAAGAAATATTTTGTTACATTTATTCAACGCATCTTTAACTATCCAGAAATATTAATAATTACAAATAATTGTAGACACTTTGAAAAGATCTAAATTTGCAAGATACATAAACAAGAATATAAACAACTACAACAAATGAATCATTTAATTCTTCTAACATATTTACGTCTTCATTTTTCTTTTGTCTGAGACAAAAGTCACGAAAAGATATTCGTTTACCGTCTTGACCACCAGTTTCAAATTCGAAGTCCATTTTATCGATTAGATCATATGCATGCCACTGAAAAATTCAGCGCTATACTTTACACTGACGATCGGTGCGTAATCGCTGATTGACAGTGAGTTTCCGCTGATTCACTTTTAGAGAGCGCGAATCGTCCTTCCGCTCCGCGCTGCCTTAAATTTCTCGTTCCGCTTATCGATATATCACGTAAGCAAATAACCGCCGTCACGGCCGAGCGGGAAAATCTGTTTAATATTAACGAGAGGTCACGAGCCGGCGGAAGCGAGTCTTACCGAGCGACGACGCCGGCGTGGCCGCGTCGAATTTAAATTCACGCGAATTTTGCGGGGGCGCCCGTGGAAAATCCGTAGGAAAAATCGACGAAGGGAGTATCTACATATCGACAAGATGCCGTAGACACAGGCTCGCATACTGAGAGACGCGGCCTCATACGATATTCCGCTATCTCCTGCGCGAGCCGCCTATTATATGGCAGGGAGAAAGAGAGATCGCCGGGGCACTCGTCGGAATATTCCGCCCCGGAGAACCCTGCGCACCCGTCGAACTCTCCCCCGGACACGCGTTTATTTTGCACGATCTTCGGAATCGACTCTCATCAAACATGGAGCGCGGAAACTCGTCGGCTGTAAATAATGCCCCCGCGATGCGGCAGATGAAAGGACAAATATCTTCACTGCGGATAGACTCTACCGGGGGCAAAGGTGTATTTGCAGAGATCTTTTGACTCCGGGCAAAATTCGCCCGTATACCCGTCGTCCGCCCGAAGCGCGCCAATTTTTACGAAGCGGAATTTCCAGTGATGAATGTTTTAATGCCGTCGGATAAATATACCGGCGCGCGAGTTTAGATTCTTAAAAACCTACTCTATAATCCGCCAATCGTGCCTGTCATCCGGACGATAAATGATGCAGCTATTCCTGCAATTTGCATTGTTAGTGGATCGACTCGGTAAAGCCATATTTTATACGTTTCGCGTGTAAAATAAAAACGCAATGGCAAATCGCGGAATAAAACTTACATAAAATATTTATACAGCTTCGGTGTTACGTATTCTCTGTATGTAATATTTGATCAATAACGTATTGCGATACAAGCTTAAAATTCATCAAACGAGGCTGCATTTTCGTGAATTTTTTTTTTATTTTTGGAGATACATCAACCGTTAAATTGAATGATACGGGGATACGGAAATTATTACAAGTGCTAGTATTTTTAGCGTTACTACGTTTTCTTACAAAATTACTTCAATGTAATAAAATAAAATAATCAAACACCGTTTTTAGAGCCAGAGAGCTGGTTGTTGGATGCTCTCAATTTAATAACAAAAATTAGTTCATGCTTTTTATTTAGCCTCTATAAAATATTGATTGTATGCTGTTAACAACAACAATTGTAATGCGGACACATTATTATGAATATTTTTTCTTGTGAAGATATGTGAGAAATTTATACCCAGAAGATGGCCGAAATGTCTGTATGAAGTACCTACTAATTTGTTATTAAATTGAGAACCTCCAACAACCAGCTCTGGCTCTGAAAGTGGCGTTTGATTATATTTTATTTCATTATATTGATTAAATAAGAGCTTTTGCATTTTGATATTATTGTTATTAAAATTACTTCAAATTATGCAGCGTTTTTCCGAGTGCATTAAGCATTTTGGAAACTTCCATTTTCGCAACGATAACATGGAATAATAAAGTCGGTGAAGGGAACGGAAATGTGTTTTGCGGGCGATGTGTGGACGAAGAAATGCATTTCGTTACTCTACTCGCGCAAACAACGGCGGTGATCCGGGATACGTCGGGATAATGCAAACAAATCGCACGTGCCGCCATTTGGCACTAATATTTGTCCTGCCGTAAGTATCAGACACGCAAACTCTTAATAAGGCGGATATCATGACGGATATCCGGGGGACTTGGCGCGTTCTGGCGCGTAAAGAGGGTAGAGCCGGATTCATCCGGGCGAGTAAGATCGGGGGGTAATGCCTTGACACCGTTTCTCCCGACGCAGGAGAATATGCAGAGCGCTCAGGTTCGCATTTGTCGAGGCGATAAACGTGAATATTTTAGCATTTGACCCGCTGACGATATCACGTCGTTCCTAAGAGAAGATTCACATCCTAAGAGATTCACTTTGTCTCCGGCGCGCCCGTAGGTAGGGAGGCGACGCAATTCTCGCGGGCCGAGACACGCGGAAGAAAGTGGACGAGCAAACATCGTCAAGCAAAGGGAAAACAATTGGTAGCGACCGAATAATCGAGTTTGATTTGTTTGAGTACGAAATACAGGGGGATTACGGCTAACACTTGTAACGAATCAATAATAAATTTATGTAAGTTTAAGGAGAATTTATATATACGTCACATTATATCGCACTGAAAGAAAAGACTGATTATAATTGGTTATAATAATCCAGTCTTGATGAAAGTCACTGAGAACCTTGGAAAAATCGTATCATCCTTTTCTCTTGTTTACTGAAAAGAAAACTTTGAGATATTTGACAAATACATCTATCAGGCTTTCTTTTAAGTTTTTTTTATTTTCTTGATGAGTAAAAATATTTAGTAAATAATTGTTTTGCATGGTGGATAACAAACGATATTTAATAATTTTAAAATGTACCGTAATGATTTAATGCAATTAACTATATGAATCGGACGTATTAAAGGATTAAGTATCGCGAAGATGAAAATGCATATGTAATAGTTCGCGACAGCTCGATTGGTACAAACGCAGAGATTCATCGTTCGAAGTCGCGATCCCACAAGATATGGCTAAATACCGAGGCATAGTGACGGCGTCGTAAAATACAATGCGGGAAATCGCAGATGATTTTTATATTCGCGTAGCGAATGTTCAAAGTCCACTCGGAAGAATATATATGATCTTCGTGACTGGCAGACTGATTATGTTGGAAACATCGAACTTGCAAAAATGCAAAATGCGCATTTCTCGCAATAATCGCATTTAGTCTTATCGATGTTCTCAGTAGAAGAGTGTAACATTTTCTGTAATACACGTATGCACACATGTTGAGTTATTTAAAATATTTTTTATTTTTAGAATTATTTATTCGGCCAAACCCGAAATCATTGTGATATCGGGTTGACCTGAGGCAGAGTCGGACCAGCCAGACACTCCGCCTCGTTACAAAAAATTAGTTTATACTAATTTTGTCCCTAATTCATTTTTTATGAAATGCCAACGGTATCTATCTATACCGTATCAAGAGAGTAAGAAGAATATCGGATAGTAATACTGAGAGCTTTATATACAGTTTTGAACGAAACTTGAGTACGAGAAAATACGCCGCGTAGTGGTGAGCAAAGAAAACCTTTCCGTTTCGACCATCCCTTCCAATGCAAATTTCGATCCCTTCTTTCTCAAGTTGGAGCATATGCTTTACACGTGCTGACATGGTTAGAGCTACAAGCTTATATTATATTGAAGCGTGTTCATACATCTGTAAAAAAATTAATTTAATTCCAAAATGTAATCTGTCGTCGCTAAATAATTTTCACATATTGTATCACGTTTTAATTATTCTATAAAAATTATTTTGCAAAATATCTACCTTCTAAAAATTTTTTATCATTATATTAATCAATATGTTTAATAAAATAATAATTAATAATATATTAACATGTTTAATATTTTTCAGCATTCTTTTTATCATTAAATCTTTTATAATATAGTTAACTTAATCATATTTATTGTTAGAAATATCATAAAGTTATGATTGAAGCCAAAAGTAACTATATTTTTCTCTCAGTGTAAATACATCTTATAAGCTTACCTAGAATTTTTTTTCACTGCGCGCTCGAATTGAGAGATATTAATTCATATCCGGAATATTAACATTCAATTTAAGGAATAGTGCGCAAGTGTGATTTACATTGACACATCTGTTGAGAATAAGACTTCAGGGATTGCAGGGATTAATTTTTAAGGTCTCGCGCTTATTAAAAAGATTATTAAATGATCGTTTATCGCGCGAAGGGATATAAATGCAAGCAATTTAAAATTGCCGTTGAAGAATACGTTGATAATGCTAGAAAACGGCAGTGAAATATAACTGGCCATTAATTCCAAATGCCCGGACCACCCAGAGCGACCGAGCTAAGTAGTCGTTCTTTCTTGGGAGTATATGTCTTTGTCTTTGCAGAGTCGCGATTACGAGACTAGTTTGTCACGCGATAGTCGAGAATCACGGAATCCCATCGGTCTTCAGAAATCCTGCTGCGTCCAACAGCGTCCGGGGCGTCATGTATCATACAATCCTGCGCAGATGTCACCGGCAATGATTACAGTACATGCTCGCATCACAGTTCAGAACTCATCTGAATCAATTACAATCTATTAGGCTTTAAAGAATATGTCAGCGTTAATTAATTGATCCTAATGAATATCTGAATATTCGTATTACATCCGTAATGAAGTGCATAACCTATATAATCAATACATTATCAACGTAATAGCTATACATATGCATGTGTAGCGTCTCGTCGTGCATACGGTGATCATATTTCTTTGAGAAAAATTAAGGACACCGCCAAGAAGACCACCTACCCTTCTTCCACAAAAAGTGCAATGTAAATTTATTATTATCATTAATATTCTTTTCCTGAATATATATTTATATGAAGAAAAGAACAATTGTGTCAACTAAAACAATTATATATAAAATGGAACATCTTTATTTAAACTAGTGACAAAGTCAAATTTAAAAGACTCAAGAGACAAAGTATCTACTATATTTTAAATCACTCACCTCAGACGAATCAACATACAGAATATTAATCACATAGAATATTAATCAACACATAGAATATTAATCAATGGATTAAATTCTCTCTAAATCCTAATTCAAGGCCGCAGGGCCACCCGTTTAAGTTACTTATTATACTCAAACAGATTGTAACGTTGCAGAGATGACCCAAAAAATCTTTATTTAAACATTACACAAAATATACACAGAAAAAACATTAATTTCAAACCAACAATATTATTCTCATATATAAGCAAAAATATAAAATCTTCTTTAAAGATTTTGATAATCTTACAGACAATAACTTGCTCACAAAGAAATTTTGTTTCTGTTTAAAATTATTAAAATCTTTAAAGAAGACTTTATATTTTTGCTTATATATGAGAATAATATTGTTGATTTGAAATTAATGTTTTCTCCGTGTACGAAGGTGATAAAGACTGAAATATATAGGACCTTTTGCAGGACTTTTCAGAAATAAAGGATAAAAGTGAGTTTAAAAAAAAATAAATCTAAATGACACAGACCTAAAATAACGGACTGTCCTCTGCAATATAGAACGAACGGTCCACCGTAGTCACGCGTGTGCACAGCATACTGAAAATCACCCGTGAACGCGTTCAAACATTACGTCGGGGAAAGTTGGCGCTGGACGGTCGCATTGATCTCACGAGAGGAAGGCACCTACACGACACAAAGGGATAACGGCTCGGTAGTAACGATCGGGTCGGCCAGCGCACATCTCGCTCCCGATGTCTTCTGCGCGCCCAGGCTTCGCTTTCGGGGGGGGGGCGAACTTTATAAC
>VBVQ01005086.1:0-12696 GCA_011636635.1 Tetramorium simillimum | reverse complement strand
GAGGGAGGGAGGGTGTTGTAATCAGTAAAAATGTACTTGATAAAGCGATAAACAGAAGTTTTTAATAACGTAACCGAAGAAAGAAGCTACATCATTCAATTATATGCACGCTTTTATGATATACGTATAACGATAACACATTACAACACTTGATACTCTCTTATTGTTAGACTTAATGTACGGAAAAAGATGAGATATTACCAAAAAAATAGAAGAAAACGCAAGAGAAAAAGCGCGTAGAGAAAGATAAGAGACGGCAAAGAACTCGGTGTAGAACAACGCGAGGGAGAACAACGAGAGAGAGAGAGAGAGAGTGAACCCAACGTGAAGTTAACGGGAGCAGGAGGGGATAGAGATATTCGTTTCCTCTGCCTCTCTCCCGTATCAGCAGTTAACATTCAGTCTCCTCGTGACTGCTCGTGACGTTTGTAACGTGTGGTAATCGCGCCGTTCGCAGTGCTCTTGTTACTCGTCTCGTATGCTTCTGCATGACACATGAGCGTCTTACGCATGCTAAAACACTCGAGGTACCTGCGGCAAACAAGTGTATGGTGCACGCAACTTTATCACTGTACGTAACCTCGTCCGATGTTGTCACTTCTGGCCGGCCATCGTCGATAGCGTGCGATAGCGCACAAGGGATTCTCAGTTTAGCTTAGCAGCAGGAACAGCAGGAGCAGCAAGAGCAGCAGGAGCAACAGTATAGCAGTAGCGATAACAGCATGCCGGCCACGAGAGTACGTGTGTTGTGCGCCAAAAAATTCGTAATCTCGAATCTAACGTTGAACAATTAAGCCAAATTAAGCTGAAGCGAGGAAAAGACCCGTTTCTTTCAAAGCTTTCTATTTTAATTTTTTCAGGCGTTATCTCTATTGGCGTTATCTTTATTATGCGGGATGCGTCTAACTTCGATCGCCTGATTTCATACAAGTAGTTACTTACTTTCAGTACGGGATAAAGTGTGTAAGAGGAAAAAGAATAATGTGGTCCACGTTACATTTATTCTTTCTTGTTTATTTATTTGCGCCTTATCACACAACAGCGGCACAATAGCGATATTCAAATGGAAATTATCAAATTAATTCTTAATTTGAGTAATAATATTAAAGACTATGTAATAATTTCTCATAACCTTTTTCTTGCCTTAAATTTTAAGATAAATCTTCAAGTATGAATATTAAATACGTGTAATATGCTCCCCTCTGTCGGCTGCAAGTTTGTATTTTTAATCTCGCCATAAATCATAAGCACGATTACATTTTAATCATCCAACATTACTGCGTGAGTCTTGTACGAACAATAAGTTTGAAGAAGTTTGAAGAAGAGGTCGGAACAACTAATCATTCTCTTTAAGTCGCGATCGTTATGTCAACAATCGTAATTGACCTAAATATTGTATTAGATTTGCGCGCCAACTCTAATCCCCCCCCCCACACACACACACCACGCACACGCGCGCGCGGTTTTTTGATATTATTTTTTGATAATGTTCTGATCGTTTCTTCTATCAACGTTGCGTCCCCTTGATTTCCAAATCGCGTTAAGAAGGAAGAGGCAAAGGCGGTCGACCTCGCGTACAGACAGGTTATCGTTTTAGCATTATACATATTACGTATTGCGTTAGCAAGCATGCGCGACGCTCACACAACTTCTGCATTGGTCGTACGTATGTATGTATGTATGTACATTATCTTTCCCTGTATCTCGCGCAGATTCTCAAGCCTCTTACGTAAATCGTTATACATATGTGTCGCGTATAGGTACGTGTGTAGCCAAAATCGCAAGGTACGATATACGTGAGACGCATCAACAGTCAACAGCATAATGACTTGCAGACGAATCTAGAGAAAAAACGCCCAGGCTTTTAAAAATTTTGCAGAAAACTTTCTCAATTCTCATAATCTTATCTTAATCTGTATAATTGCCGTATAATTTACGTCAATTCTTTACGACTTACGTGATTCTTTACCGGCATTATATGATTTATTTTTTACGTAAAGAAATGTAAACAATGTAAAATGTGTAACTAAAATACTTAAATTAAATTACCCCGGCTTCATCAGCACAAATAGAAAGACTTTTCCCCAATTGGCCATACGATCATTTTTGTTATTTAAGGAACGGAGATTAAAACTCTTCAACATTCTCGAAGAAGCTTCTTCACACCTCTGTGTTATTTTATATATTTTATATAAAACTTTTAAAAATGCATTTGTGTTCTTTTGTACTTTTACTTTTAGAATAAAGTAAAATAAAGTTTTATTTATTACATTAGTTATTAAAAACGCTTTATTGCAAATATGTGTATAAAAATTGAAGTGAACATTTAATCCTATTTAAAAAAATATATTAACTAAGTATATAAATGTGTCCGGTTTGTGTAGTAGTAATTGCAATTTATGCTTTTTGTTACATTCATCCATTCTTTACATTTTTATGTAAAAGTTTTTGTGAAGAATTAATTTATTACTTGTAAAGTATCACGTAATACCTATATATGAATTGACGTAAACGGTGCACAAGGTGTTTGCGACTTTTAACATCTGTAACCTTTTACTCTTCAACAGTGTATCGAGAGATGCGATTTTTTTCTATCTTTTTATTGTACATATAATATACATGTGGAATAATTTTCTTTCTACAGTGAATCCTTTATTCCTATAAAAGAAACAGCTCTTTTTTTTAATTTAATCTTGCAGCGTCTCTTTTAGAGACTGCATTGATCGCGCTTATTAGCCATTTTTAGGATTATCCGATTAATTATATCAGGAAAATACCAAGAGTATATACAGAAAATATCCGCGAAAATATAGGATAATACAACAAAATATTTTGTTCTTAAAAGAAAATCAATTTCGCGAGGATAGAAAAATAAGTAATAGCTCTCATCGCTTTTAGGCTCGGATATTTTCTTTTTCGCAAAGGCATAATTGTAATTGAAATAAACCATTGGATAACGTGTCTGAACAAAAATTTTGTAAAAAATTGCAGTCTATGAAGTCATGCGTGGTCGACAGCTAATCACAGTCGATATCGGATAATTTTGCGAACCAATCCAAAAATATATCGAGAGATATATGTATAATTTCTGTAAATAGAACATTATACTCATATTTAACGTATTTTTATTTACATGTTCCACTTACATGAAATGGAAAAGAAAGAAAGGAAGGTAAAGAGAGTGGATTTAAAAATTTTGTTTATACAAAAATGGCGCTTTGCACAAAAAGTGCAAAGTTATATTTAGTTTTTATGTCTCTCTCTCTCTCCCTCTCCCCTCCCTCTTCCCCTCTCCATTTATACCACATATTTATAACGAGCAGTCTTCTGTTTGTACGTATATCTCTATTTGTCCATCTACAAAACTATCCGTCCGCAAGACAATTTTTAATAATGATTAATAATGTCTCTGTATGTATGCGTGTGTGTGATATGATTTCTCTTTAGAGATTATCAGTTATTAGTTATGTGATACGTACATAAATTTTGATATTTTGCAAAACGATGAATTGAAACGGAAATAAATTAGAGAGGAAAGGAGGAGAAAAAAAAGAACGAAATATCGATCTTTTCTATGTACACAAGTTGTGTTCTTTATATATTAAAAAATACCGACTTTGCTAGGCAATTGATTTCAATACTATTTATATCAATCTATACAAAGAAAACTGATAAACAATTGTATCAATTGGTTTAACAAAGAGCACTACCGGCTCTTCTTTCTTCCCGCCGGCTACCATTTTCATTTCATCATTTCGTCAATATTCGATCAAATATGATATTGATCGTAAATAAAAACGATACGCGCGCGCGCACACACACAATTTGAGAAATCTCAATCTCAACCGATTCATACAAGATGGTCAATGAAATACGGCATACAAAAATCTATTAATATTTATTTAATTTATTTAGCTGATTTATCTATAAAATAAATGTTCTGTATATCAACATACACATTTATTCGACAACAAATTTATTCAAATAAAATTAATGTAAGGATATGTAAGGATACGAGTCGTTAACCGACATATACTCCCTGTCTCAAAATATTCGTATTGGTTCCCTATATCGTTTCTAAAAGGATTATAAAAAATCTAAGATTTGATAAACTTCAAGTTAATTTATTCTTACACAAGCGAAAACTATCCTTGTTACGTTTCTATCAGCTTACAAATACACTGTATCTGTCTTATATTTCAAAAAGTATATTTTTTAAGCAACAAAGTTCATTAAATATTGAATATATCATTGATATTTTATGTTTCATGTTACAGGGTTCCGGGTACTTGAAGCGTGCAAATACTGAACGCCTTCATGAAATTTTTAACCAGGTAAAC
Source organism: Tetramorium simillimum (assembly GCA_011636635.1). Taxonomy (NCBI): domain Eukaryota; kingdom Metazoa; phylum Arthropoda; class Insecta; order Hymenoptera; family Formicidae; genus Tetramorium; species Tetramorium simillimum. Next base: position 8,356 of record VBVQ01005086.1, on the reverse strand, counting down.
AAATGAAAAGTACTTGAATAAGTTATTAGTAATATGTTAAAATTTTTAGCAATTTTCTAACAACAAAAATTTAATAATTTTCAAAATCACTACTATCTTTTGTCAATTACTTATTAAGTATTTCTTCTTTTTCTCTTTTGAGAATCGGCGCACAATTTGTGCGCCATTTCTCTAATGATAAAATATATTCTGTCGTTAGCAGAAATTATTCAAGTTTAGAAAAGGTAAATGAAAGTCATTGAAAATTCAGTATATGTATTCGCAACATTTTACATTTTTATCTTAAAACTTAATTTAAAATATAATTTTTATTGTTTCTTTGAATTTCTTTTGAAAACTAAATTCTACCTGCGTAGAATTAAGTTGATTATTTGTAGTTAATTATTTTTCAACTTTCATATACTTATATTATTAATATCTGCATGCAAACATATATACATACCTATGTATGTATGTACTTGTGTGTGCGTGTAGTAACGTATAGTAATTTGGCACTTTTTTCGTCAACCTACAGTACGCTTCGCGAGAGAAGAATGGCGAGAGGTTCATGACTGCATCTGATTTTGTACGCAGCTATCTTGGCCTTTATACAGATGCCGATTATAATCCCGATTCTGTCAATTTACTCGCTGGTATTGTCGACACTAGTAAAGATGGGTAATTATCGGCAGCACATTTGAAAAAAACATTACACTATTGCACATAGAGTAGTATGAAATTTTGAAATTATTAATTATTAATTATTACATACAAATATATATGAAATTGTTTTCCTTTTTTTATATATCGTAAATCTTACGAAAATTTATCTTATGTGTGCTTGTGTGTAGAAATTGTAACTTGCAAAACTAATTTACGAAACAGCAAACGCTTTTCGGAGAAATTTATTTTACAATTGACATTGTTTCGTTTCAGACTTATATCATTTGCCGAATTTCAAGCATTTGAAGGTCTTCTCTGTGTACCAGATGCTCTGTATAAAACAGCTTTTCAACTCTTTGATACTAATGGAAATGGAATGGTTGCATTTGGTAAGTACTATCGCGAAGAAATACATACATGTTCTTTATACGGTTGTATATTATTGCCAATCTGCAGACGAGTTCGCTGAGGTGATGCGGAAAACTGTACTGCATCAGAAAATGCCCTTTAATATGGACAGTAGTTTTATCAAACTCTACTTTGGAAAGGATAAGAAAAGACTGATTAGCTATGCAGAGTTTAGTCAGTTTTTGCATGTAAGTATCTTGTTCTATTATATGCTTCTATTACATTGCGGATTCGCTGTTATTCTTGCCCAGGAAATGAGCCAAGTATGACGTAACAAGTGACAATGATTATGAAATATGGTACATACCATGTATATGGTACCACATGTTTATTTTGTCTTTCACTGTGATGTATAATGTATGTACATACAATTTAGCCGAGATGTCTTGAAGAGTCGTGAAGTAATTGTTTCGAAATTTTTCTATATATTTTACGAAAAAGTTTGCATCCTTATGTAGAAAATAATCATAGTTTTACACGAAAGCGATTGCGACATGTGTAATGTAATGTAAAAACATTGTTAAGATAATATTTTATGCTTGTCTTTAGGACTTCCATGAAGAATATGCAACAGAAGCCTTTAAGAAATTTGATAAAGATACCGCAGGTTTTATTTCAGTGTTAGACTTTCAAGATATTATGCTGAGTATTAAGAGTCATCTACTCACAAAAGATGTGAAGGATAATCTAATTGCTGTAAGTATTATCTGATAATGGAAGACTTTGTAACTTGACGACTGTATCTTTTTACAATCGATTCACGAATCACAGTTTGTGTGAAAATGAGCACATGAATATTTAAATTACATGATTATTTAAATTAACACACATACAAAACATTCGCTAATTACAAATTAATAATTATTAATCTTTGGTTTTAAGTTATTTCAATATAAAGCAGTATTAAAATTTATTTATACATATAACACATGATGAACTTTATTACATGATAATTTTATTTTTACATCGCAGGCGGTTGGTGCCGGCCAAAGCGGGCGAAAAGTCAGTTTTCCATATTTTATGGCATTCAATTCTCTCCTAAACAATATGGAGCTTATCAAACGTATCTACTTAAATGCGACCAACGGTCATAGGTATCAGGAGGTTACCAAAGGTAATCTATTTTAAAGAAAAATGTGCAAACGTATATATGTTAAGTCTTTTTTTCCTTCTTTCTTCCCCCCCCCTTTGTTTTTTACTGTATATGTAAAAATAATATTAAAAAAAATTAATAATCTTTCGGATTAATAATGTAATTAATATATTTAACCAGTCAGCATGTTTTTACACCAATTTTATATTAATATAAATGTTATCGTCAATATTTAAGCATTAATTTTTTTGCCAGAGGAATTTCTTTATTCTGCACAAATGATGTCCCAGATAACTCCATTGGAAGTAGATATCCTGTTCCATCTTTGTGATTTACTTCATCAAACTGGGTAAGTATTTTTGATTCGACATTGAAATTGAAAATGGAATATGTTTCCTTTTGTTGATTGATTGAAGAAAAATTATATGAAATGTAGCAGTCACTTTTTTTTACATCACATTGATCCCAACAAAATGTTTGAAATTTATTAATTAAAAAGCAATCCACATATATTGGCCAACAAGATCAAATACAAAAACAAAATACAAATACAAAAAAAGAAAAAGTCACATAAAACTATCGTTGCACCATCAAGCACATCGTCATCATCCAAGTGTCAAGTATGTCTCGTTCTTGGCAATGAAAATTGACACTACTTCTATGAAGTAATTCATTCTAATATATCATTGTTATTACAATGCTTAATTATTTTCTAATATTTGAATAATATTGAGACATATATCCTATACTGAAAACATTTATTTACGTGTTTACGCTGCTTGGACCTATCAGACCTATGGAAGATGACGAGGCAGATTTGCGGCTTGGGTGCGTCTTTGTATTACAGACCATCATGTGCTATAGTTATATATACACGCACGCACATCATGTGCGTGTGAGCATATATGCGCGCGCGCGCGCGCGTGCCTACATACACATACATATATACTACTAGAGTCAAAAAGTTTCCGGAATAAATTTTAAAAAATTTATTTATTGTGTGTGAAATTATACAAATTTAAGCTACACTGCCTTCAAAGTACTCTCCTCCTTCATTCACACACTTGCCCTAACATTCGTACAATTGTTGAAAACATTCTTCGAATCCAATATTTAAAAGTGCTATCAGCTATCTCGTTGCATTTTGATTTTTGAATGACCTCAGAATTCGAGAAATGTTGCCCCTTCAATTTCAGTTTTAGCCTTTAGCCTCGGAAACAGGTAAAAATCGGCTGGTGCGAGGTCGGGTGAGTGCGGTGGGTGTTCAAGAGCGGTAACATTATTCTTGGTAAGTTAAATGGTTAATTTTTAACCATTAGTGACCGATGTGCATGGGGCATTGTCATGCAGTAAACCCCACTTGTTTCTTGTCCATTTTTCAGGGTGTTTCCTTCTTTTTTCGATTTTTACCTTTTTCCGAGACTAAAAATGAAATTGAAGGGACAACGTTTCTCGAATTCTGAGGTCATTCAAAATGCGACGAGATAGCTGATTTGCACTTTCAAATTTCGAGGAATGTTTTCAACTGTACGAACGTTGTGGCAAGTGTGTGAATGCAGGAAGAGAGTACTTTGAAGGCAGTGTAGCTTGTATAACTTCAATAAATAAATTTTTAAACATTAATTCTGGGAACTTTTTGACTCTAGTAGTATAATATACACGCACATACACATATTGTTTTGCGATTTTCACAAATAATGAAAAATGAATTATAAAATATCCGCAAATACAGCTATACGCTATTGTTTACAAAGCGCTTCTCCAACGCCTTCTGCCTTGTCACGCGTCTACTAATTGTAAATACTGGGCTGCCTCTTTTCGCCGAATCGTGCAGATACACACGCGAATCTTTATAAATTAAGTTTTTATTGTTATCACAAAATAATAGTGATTTAATAGACTCTTTTATTCGGTTTAATCTGCTCTACGTAACAGTGGGTATATTATACCTTTTATCAAACGTCTTTTGCATATACAACATAGATATATGTATATATGAACATGTGTATATGTGTGTCTGTCTCAACAATATTTTTATCCTCACTTATTTTCTTCAATATTTATTATCTTAGGACGATGGTATACGCAAATATTTGTTATGCCACGAGCATACTAACAAATTCTTTATTTTGTATCAAGACAGATACATGATGAATGTTATCGACACTATACGTTCTTTTTCTTTTAATCTTTACATCTTTTCATATTTTTATGCTTTATGGCTACAACTTTATTTTACGCACATATACACGCACGCACATACACATACACACAATGTATTGAGCTCGCACTGTTTCTTATTTCAGAAAAATTGTATACAATGATCTCGTGGCTATTACACCTGAGCAATATTTCAAGCAGATTACAAAGCGTGTTGCCGAAATTAAAGCAGTGTCGGTATGTATAATCTAGAAAATTTTTCAACTCGAGACATCAAGTATTGTCGACAGACATTGTATACAACTTGCTTTAGATGATTTATAATTTATACCAGAATTAAGAAATTTTAGAATTTTATTTATAATTTTACGTGCCGTGTGTGGAATACATTTGAAAAGTTAGAAATACATATATCGCTACAACCTAAAGAAAATAAGTTTGAATATTTTGAATCATAAAAATTTTATAATTGTATTTTTACATGCGATTTTTATATAATAACTGAATATATAGAAGAATAAAAGTGTGTCTACTACATATTAGGTTTTCAATGTATTGAATCCTCACCATTCTTTTGCAAACGGTAAAAAAAAAGACAATTTTTTCAGTTACGTTACTGTTGTAGCAAATGCGCGATATGTTAAATATATTAAAATACATATATGCATTTATGTTATAAAATAAATTAAAATATATTTTTAACATATACGTTTAGAGAAGACTCGCGGAGATGTTGATTACTTACTTAATTTTGGCAAATATTATCTTACAGAGTCCAGACGAACGTGGTATTATTGTACAATTGCTCGAAAGTGGATACCGATTCGTACTTGGTTCCATCGGTGGAGGTTTGTCTATATAAAAATATTGTTTTATTCGTAATTATATAAATATATGTATATACCTCGACACCTCGACGCGTCTTATTATTATTATTATCATCATCATCCGTCGTCGTCGTCGACGTCGTCGTCATCATCATCATCATCATCATCATCGCCATCACCATCACCATCACGCTGCTATAACAAACTATAACAAGTATGAGAATAGGAATTATCGAGAAACAATATCGTTCATTTGTTGAATACACTATCTTTATATTGACGAATATTCATTTTTGCAGTCCTTTGGAATTGCAAACAGTTTCATGTATTAAGGAAATATTTAGACGTCAAAAATTCAAATTTGTTAAATATTTAACGACGCGATACGAAGCAAAGCGAAATATTAATATGCACAATAACGTAATACGAATACTGAATTATACAGTAAATATATAAGAGATACTTTCACTGTAATTAAAAAGATACAGAAGAAAGTATATAAGAAGTTTCTATCAAATCTAGCTGGACATGCTGTAACGAAATTTGAGGCGATTATTTATTTAATATTAGAATTTAGTACCGAGTAATAATTATTGAATTTATTGAAGAAACGAAATAATTAGTAAAATCTTTCTCAGCCGTTGGTGCTACCGCTGTATATCCTATCGACTTGGTGAAGACCAGAATGCAGAATCAGAGGACTGGATCTTTTATAGGCGAGCTGATGTATAGAAATAGCTTTGATTGTTGTAAAAAGGTTGGAATCGAAAAGTCTCGCCGTGTAACACTCTCTGCATTGTTAATCATGAAGCTGGTCTTTTGCGTTTGACAGGTGATCCGGCACGAAGGTTTTTTCGGTCTTTATCGAGGCCTGATGCCTCAATTAATGGGAGTTGCTCCGGAAAAGGCTATTAAACTTACAGTTAATGATTTTGTCAGAGATAAGTTTATGGATAAAAATGGAAATTTGCCGCTGTACGGAGAAATTATGTCTGGTGGCTGTGTAAGTATTCGATGCTTTTCTTTCTCTCAATATCTTTGAGCTTTTAATTAAGCGTGATTTTAATTAAATGTGAATTTTAGAACAAAACGCAAAGTAGGTTGAATGAGCAGGACCAAATATAAAATACAAGGAACATATTAATTATTGTCTACTTTTTGATAATGAGATAACACAGTAATTCAATCAGATGTTTGCATATATTCTTATTGCACACTATTGTTTCATTAATTGGAAACTAATGACCAAAGAACGTTTGTAACAAGCTTGATTTTTCCGTAGGCTGGAGCATCACAGGTCATATTTACCAATCCTTTAGAGATAGTAAAAATTCGATTACAAGTAGCTGGCGAGATTGCAGGAGCATCAAAAGTTAGAGCGTGGGCCGTCGTTAAAGAATTAGGTCTTTTTGGATTGTACAAAGTGAGTAATGACGGTAATGAGTAATCTCAAGATACGCAATAGCTTTTCTTTCAAGGGACAGGATAACGGCAATCGCTTTTTTTTTCCTTCTTTTTTTTCTTTCCATAGGGTGCTAGAGCTTGTTTTTTGCGAGACGTGCCATTTAGCGCAATTTACTTCCCTATGTACGCTCACACGAAAGCGCGATTGGCTGACGAAGGGGGTTACAATACGCCATTGTCACTTCTCGTTTCTGGCGCTATTGCCGGTGTACCTGCAGCAGCGCTGGTCACTCCTGCGGATGTGATAAAAACGAGATTGCAGGTACATTTCCCACACTAATTACCGATATGTCCAAAAATTACAGTTATTTCACGATTATGTTGTAATTGTACACGGCACGTTCCAGGTCGTAGCTAGAGAAGGTCAAACTACGTACAACGGACTGTTGGATTGTGCGAGAAAAATTTACAGAGAGGAAGGTGCCAGGGCATTCTGGAAAGGCGCGACAGGTATATCATTTAACTATATATATATCTCATATAAATAAGACTCTCGAAACAATTAATATTTTCTGCACATTGGGAAGTTTTTCAAAACTTTACAAACGCCAATATAGTATATGACTGTTGCAAAAGAAATAAGTAAACCACCAAAAGAATATTTTTCTCGTTTTCTTCTTTCTATCGCAAGAATGATTGCAGTATATTTCCCTTGCTTTTTAAATTAAATATAATTGTCAAGCGTCAAAGTAATGAAATCGATTATAATTCATTTATTATTGTAACGATTAAAAATAAAACGAGATTCTCGTTGGTTGTTTTTTTCGTTACAATTTTAAAAGTATTATTAGTAATATGTTTTGCTTTGGTCGATTGCATGCACGGGGGATCAACCCTGCTGCATCTTTCAACCTTATTTCCTCCCCCATATGACCCGACGATTTACTTATCAGTAAGTACTTCTTCTCTTCGTCTTCCTTTATGATTTACATCTTTATTCTCATTTTTCCCAATCTGCAATAAACCATACTTTTTGTACTCGGTATGTTTATCAAATTTAACGTATCTCATAACATCTTACATTCATGCATATTGTCTCAGTGATAATTCTGAAAGTGATAATTCTGAGAAAGATCAATAAAGCATATATACTTTTTTAGGACATATGATATGTGTATACGATATATTATCGGATTATATCGCAACATTTTCATATCTTTATCAAAAATAATAGCGATTTAATATTGCGAAATAATATTGATCAAGTAAATACCATTTTCGACTTAAGAAAAAGCTAATATAAATTCCTCTTGACAGTTTTATACCGCTATATTTAGAAAGGAAATGTGTGTGTTAACGAAAACAAGATGATATGTCTTAATTTCTGGTGCTATGCAATTGTATTAATAACAATTATTAATTTATCGTAATCCATCGCATTAAGTACATTTATTCAATTCGAAACATATCGATATACATTTATTTGAAAAGGGCCAATTGCCAATTTTATTCCTCTGATCTTTCTTTCGATAATCTATAAAAGTATGTAAAACATAATATGTGAATATAACACATGTAATTTTTTAAGCTCTTTTTTTAAGCGTAAAGTTTTCAATTCTGGATTCTTTATTGAGTAGCATTTTCTCAACTGTGATTAATATTTCTTTACAGATGTTTCATACAATTAACCGCACTATAAATGAATATATAATGCATTTTATATCAACAGCATTTTAAAATTGTACGATTACAATTTATCATAACTATTATATATCATAACTATTATCACTTTTTGAAATGTCTTTTATATATATGTATATAT
>VBVQ01005085.1:0-12727 GCA_011636635.1 Tetramorium simillimum | reverse complement strand
CTTTTATTTAATCTATATATAAATTAAATTTATATCAAATATCATGTATTTATTATAAATGCGTTATTAATACAACAGTTGTAAATTATTGAATTGAGAAATAATAATATAGAAACCATTGCCAATAACTGAATTTCTATCAGTATAAATTACTATATTTTATTGGCTGACACAGCATAAAAGTCATAACTATATTTTATACACCTTAGTGTAAGCAGGATGTAAGAAAAGATGGGAGATACTATTATTTGAAGGAGTTAATAACGTCCGAGCACACATAAGAATGGCATACGTACGTATATAACAAACGGATTATTTGTAGGGGCCAGTTGGTCATAACTCGACTTCGTAATTTAAACTCTCTTGAGTGTGAACAGGGGTTTATAACAGTAGATTCTAACGTAGTTTATGGCAGGAATAAATGTAATGTAAAACGTGATTTCCATCTGGTCGTTGATACGAAAACGCAAACGAGTATTGATGAGAAATTATATATTGACAAATAAATTTTTTTATTTATTCTGATATATATCGCGCTGATTAATAAAAAGAATTCTTAATTATATAGTACAAATTATAAATTTAACAAAAGTGAAGATATGCGATAATTTCATCCCGCTTACATTTTCTTCATCTGTGATCTTACAATGTAAAAGCATTGAAAAATAAATTATATCTTAAATACATATAAAGTCTTTATTACATTATACATTTTAATATGTACGTATATAATATGTATATTATATGTTAAATTAAATCATAGTTCTTTTAAAGCTCTTTTACTGTTTTGCTTGAACGTAAAGAGAGTGAGTTCAATTATTAAATCAAAATTCCATTTATTAAGGTCAGTACATTTACCTTTGTTTCTTCTTCTTGAAAAAGAGCAGTTGTTGACAAGCGAAATGTGAAATTCAGGAAGATACTAAAATATTTGCTGGAGGATATGAATTTCAGTAGATCTTACTTCTATTCTCTTCTCGTTTTCTTCGCCGTAGCAGAATTGAGACGTCTTCGCAAGCGACACGAATGTGTCTCTCCGCAATCTCGCGTGTTTACTGACTGTGAGATATTCGATATACCAGTGGGACGGATGATATGGTACGTGGGTGTTGCCTCGAGTATACATTCGCTTATCCGTCATCCAAACTCCATGTAATAACTGTTTCATGACCAGAAATACTCGCAAAGATTTTCCTATCGACTTCGAATATTTCAAGTGAAATACATTTTTAAGAGAGCCGTATTTCCGCAGTAGAAAAGTTGAATTATTTATTTCATCTAGCAAAAACAAATAAAAATAAAAATTTATTTCTTGTTTGCAATTATTTAATTAAAATAAGCCAATAACGCGGAATTATTATTTATTTATGAGTTTATTAAGATTAATTAACTTTATCATCCTATATTATTGTTTATTAACGCAAAAAAGAAATTATATTCGTTAATTGCTTGAATGAAAAAGCATGACAGTTATATGAAGCACAAAGGAATATTTGATTCTCGATCCAATGATATTAAAAAAGAAATTCCATTTATACATTTTAATGTTGTTAATTTATTCATTGGTGGAATAAAGATGTTAAAAAGTTAATTTCTCTTCGATTTATAATAGTAATGAGGATAAAACGTGGAGAGGAGCCTTAACATTCGAGTGCATCGCGTATTTCAGTCACAAGTTCGGTTGCAACGGTGAAGGAAAGTGGATAAAGTACGCGTGTAGACAGACAGTTAGACAGCCGGGTCTAACGCAAAGGGATTCACTCGTGGGAGCTCGCTTTATTCTACTGCCGAAAAAACCCGGCACGCTTCGCCGCTGCTCGCTTAGAAACTCTTAGAAAAGTCTAAGCTCCCTCACAGGGTGGTGGAAAAACGACGACGAGCGAAAACTTTGGCGGCGCATTAGCATCTTTTATGCGTCCCTCGACGGTGCGACTCGTTCTGCATTTTTTTCCTCCTTCCAAAGAAAGAGCCTTTGAATTCCTCGCCTCGCGCCCGCCTTTCTGTGCCCGCCAATTTTCTCGAACACGTCGCAAGCATTATTTTCTCGAGCTACAGCCGCGCATAAAAGCTTCTCGAAGCACGCCTCGGGTATTTACAACCGACGGGGCAAAAATTCGGTTTTTCCGTCGCGCGGTTATTTTTCGCGATTTCCGAGGCGACGAACCTTTTCAAAGCTGCCCGACTAATTTTAACGCTTACCGTCGTACAATGAATCTTGAAGGAGAAGTTAAAAGCCGACGTCGCTCAGAAATTTATGCGATCACTGTATTTAGGTTAAATTCGAATAAAAATCGTTAAGTTAAAACACATTTTTAAAAATTTTTACGTGCGCAAAATAAAATTTTTTTCTTAATTATTCTTGTAATAATTATTAGAACAAGATAACTTGAAAAATTTAATACGCGTGTTGTGAAATTATGCGTACATAATTAAAAGTTCTTATATGATTCTTAATTTACATTTAATTTCAGTGTATATTTGTTGCGGGAAGCTCAGTAACTTACAATCTGCGTACCAATTTGCTCCGTAATACCGACTTCATTCCAAACTACATATTTCGCGGAACGCTTCTATTGATATACATAAGGGAGACGACATTTTTCATTTCTGGAAAATCCACAGAGTTCCGTCAAATGCTTTAAGGCAAATAGTTGCCATAGCATTTACCATCAGGCACGACGTGCCTGTTAAATATTTCTGAAGGTTATAGCAGCAAACTTTGCCGTGGTAAAATACGAATAAGTAAGTAGCTCATGTGGCTGCAGCACATGCGTTCCGTGTAATATGATAATGCAAGAAGAAATATCGTTGTGTGCACTAAATTTACTGTCATACGTCGAGTTTGCGTTAATCGCAAGGCAAATCGATTTATAATATTATACATAATATACATCAATTCGCTGCATAATCCTGTAAGCGACTTACTTTTTCTTAAATGTTACTTTTTAACGATGCTTTAACGGCAGAATAGAGCGCAAATCTATCGGGGAATTAAGTCGTTCTAATCGATATCAGAATACAATTTGCAAAACTTACGCCACTTAAAAGTATCAGTTGATTCATAATAAACGAAGCCCATAATGTTGGAAAAAAGGGCTCTAAGATCCAGAACGAAGAAAAAAGTGTACTGGAAGATTAAAAAATTCTTTATTGAACGAGCGACTTTGCCCATGCAGAACTTTTTAATCAAATTTGCTCGATATTAACTTCCGTTCGGCTTAGCTCAGGGAAAGTCATTCAATCACAACCATTCGAGTTATACTTTCCGCCACGTTCCCTTTCACCATTTTTTGATTTCTCGACGTGTATCCATGCGAAATTTGACGGTATTGAAAAAAAATTCCAAAATTTAATTCATATGTAAGAGCATACAGTTTTATTTTTCAAGTTGATATTATTAATGATTTCATACATGTAAATAATTTTAGAAATTTTAATACATTTTAACTGTCCCTCATTTTTTTAAGTCTGACAATCTTTTACTTTTTGGATCCTTGCTCGTTACTTTCGACAAATTGTTACGTCTGGCATTATTAAGGGTGGAAAGTAATAGAGGTTGCGGGCTATAGACGTTTACAAACCGCTGTGGCGAGAGAGTACGGCGTTGTACGCGGCGGATTCGCCTTCTCGTAAAGAGGGGCTACGTTTAAAAATACCATCGTAATTACCAAACGTTTTGTCTCGGTGTCCTGGGAGTTTAAAAACAGAACCATAAATTTATCTACTAATCCTGCAATATTCTGGTGTGCAGGAATCTTTTCGTAGAATCGCACGGGTGAATTTAAAGGTGAATATGTCGCAAAGGGGGACAGATAATGCGATTAAAAACGATTGTTACGTATGTGAACTATTAGTAATATTTTAAGAGAGAAAACATTTATGATGTTTTCGCAAATGATAAATTATTATAGGTGCAAGCACATTTTATTAAAGGTAATCTTGGTAGCACAGAAAACTCGATGATATATTTGGTTTGCACGATAATAATAAATCACAAACTTTGCGTTTAAGATTTAGCTTCGTATCTTTACTTATGCTTCGATAAAGATATTTGTTACATATTTGTTGTGTACGGGTAACAAAGCAATCGGAGATCTACTCTATTTTTATCTTTCTCTTTTTATTTCTCTCATGACTATGTCATCTTTTATGTTACGTAACAGTATTGCTCTCTTTTCGATTTCACATGCACGTCCAGTGGAGAAGTCTTGTCGTGAAGAGGATGGAAATCAAGCTAGTGGAATATTATGCCGTCGCCAGCTACGGATTGATCTTTTCCTTCGAAAAGAATTTCCATAAAGAATATATTGTAGTTTTCGTTTATATTCGACTTGAATTCTCAAATACATCCATAAGCATGTGCATGTGTTTTCATAGTGAGCGAACTGTGAATCGAGCTTGCACGACATTGTCTTATCCTATTTCCCCTTTCTCGCTTTTTGCTACCCGCATACAGCGCACTCGAATATCGAGCTTTATTTTTCACACGATTTCGTTCTGCATGCGTGACTTTTTAATCAAGGAGAAAATTATTTAATTATATCATTCTTGGCTAAAATATAAATCATAAATTTCAATGTTGTAATTGTTATGGTTTATATGTACATATTCACGTTTATTTCTTAAAATTACCTTAATAGAAAATTTTAATTTGAAACTTAGCTATTTCATATAATTTATAATATTACAAAATGGAAATTTAATATTTATAATTGCGAAAGAATCGAAATATTCAATCATGTAACAACTTTGTATCAGTATGCATAGTGTATTAACAGATTGTTCTTATGCACACATTTAAATCAAACAACTCAAGCGACAAAGACTTTTCAGAAATTCAAATCATTTTTGCGAGGAACATTCCTAGAATATATCGTTAACTCGAATAGAACGTGCTTCGAATTTTCTAGTTTGCCGCAGTACGGATCTCCGCCTATGCACGCATACGTGATTTTTATGAGAAGGCTCGCAGAATAGAGTTTTACTTATCTATGTTGCGCGTCTCGCATCCGTCTCGCGTCTCAATCTTTTTCGCGATCAACGTCCCATGTCTGATGACAATAAATTGTAACGATAAAAAAAATAACGCTCGCTCGTTACAAAAAAAAAACGAGCAGGAAGTAAGCCAACATAATTAGATCGATGAAGTTCAGCCATAGGAAAAAAAAACTGCTCCTGCGAAGAAAGTTTTATGCGGCTTCTTGCCGAGTGTTAGGAAAACAAGAAAGATTAAAGCAGCGGGGCCGTCCCCCGAGCGTGTTAAGCGGTACTTTAGAACGCGAGTAACTTACGTTTTGCGTCACTCTGCTCGCCACGGTTGCCAGGAGAGATGAAGATCGTTATTAATGCACGCGTTCAGTTCCCAAGAAGTCCCACGAAACTATCGGGCTGCGGACGAGCGTGGCGGCTAACAAAGCAAATCTCGTATAAACTCCAATCTCATTAGCATAACGTACTGCTAACTGGTTACCTTACATGCGCACGCCCGCTGTTGAATCCGGCGGTATTGTTAACGAGGGCTTGTCCCGACACTTGTCAGCACGAATTGCTGCGTTATTGCTAATGAAATTCGGCGGTAGGCGATAGCTCAGTACAAAGTTCGTCGCATTCAATGATATAATATATTGTCGCGCGTTGACACGCGGTACGTATTCACGCTAGTGAATTCGCTCTCTCCTTACGAATGAAAAATGTCTGCCTCATCGGTATTTTGTTCCATAAATCATCATACAATATAATATTGACTTGTGCTATGATCTGTATAACTTTTATCAAGCACATTTATTTGAAGCTAAACCAACACGTATATACATCATTTGAAACTAAATTAATAATATAACACATTTAAAATTGAATATAGGAAACACCAAGTTAGAATTATTAATGAGTGCAGAAGTTTGACCAGATTATTACGCTAGCATTAATCCATTAATTTGCTGTAAGACTGAACGAACCAAAAATCGATTCGTTATTTTTAAATTAAATAATGATATGTCATAAATAAGGATGTACGTATATATATAGAAAGAATTGTGTGTGAAGATAGTCTTTTGAAATAGATACTGAAATAGATCATTACATATCGTGACAATAACGAGAATTCTCGCAACATAACATCATCTTTATGTCGATCATTATGTTGAAATGCGTGTCGGCGAGCATATAGAATGTCGGAGATACATAAATTCCTTGAGCCGGCGCGATAAAGTCTTATGTTTTATTTTATCTCCGTAATATATTACGCCCTATCGGCTAGTGAGGTCCGCGCCGTTATTTAATAGATGGAAAACGACGTTACATTCTTTTGTTTTCGCGGGTAGAAGATTTTACGGCACCAAAGCACCGGTCTTACCCGTGCCATTACCGAACCCCTGAGAACAGCTGTTAGAACAAACACATAGAGCCCGTCGCATTTTAATCTATGTACGTGTCTACGTCTCCACTTTCCGCCTTTAATGGACGGTCTGAGAGACCGTTAGATCTATCGGAAAATTATGAAAATCAGTAACGAGATAAATATGAAATTATAGCTTCAAATTTAATAACGCTAATGCTTTTCACGAACATAAAAATTTCAGTCAGCCGAGATCTTTAATTTTAAATACATCATTAATTTGTTATTTTAAACAAGACACATCGTATTCGAAAAACTAAAAAAATAAATAATACCTAGAGGTTAATTTGTGACAGAGACATGTTTAAAAATTTTAACAGATAAAGAAACTTTGACGTCTTCTGCATCAATCTATTTTTGCTGTGCAAATTTAACCTAGTTCGATTCAATATTTTAGATTAAATATAGAAAATATGGAACATACGTTAATAAAAAGATTGTTCTAGTATAATAAAATACGTATTTATTACTCCATTAATCGGATATTATCCAAGTTCGGTTATTAAGTAGATAGAGTCAGCGTATGGCGAGCCATTGGTCACCGTTCGTGTGTACCTTGCAATGGAATGCATAATACCGTTATACGTTGAAGCTTCGCGAATTGTTTGCCTGCAATTAATGCAGTGCCAATAATTGCTCCACAAGCATCACATTGCACGATACACATTCTCGCTGCGTGTCAACGAGTTTTATGTGTGCGAGAGTCATTAAGAGTAATCGAGAAATTGTCCATTTAAGGACATTGCTTGCACCTAAAATAAATTGCGTCAAAATTTGCACAAATATATTTATTAAGTAGAGATTATTTATTCTCTTATATTCGATGAGTCAGAAAACAGAAACGGTAGAATCGTTCAAAAGAAATAAGAGAAAAGAAATAAAATAAAGATTGATTTATTTTTGAAGAATTTAAAGATAGATATATGAGACGGTAAGCGCAGATCTGTACGGCACAATATATTTCAGATCTAATATTTCCTGTGTTTAAAAAACAGATTGTACCAGATCTGCACTTCAGTCTTTTTCAGACAAATATCCATTATGAACTGTAGAAATAAGAATCTTTCAACCGAGCATGAGCGAATTTTAATAAACGCGATAAAAATACGCAATGTGATGAAAAGTTTTTCTCGACTTTCATGCAACTTCTATTTCGATAGCGTCATGCAGTGCAAGAAACAGATCTCGTCAAAGTTTTACAGATAATTTTACGCGATTGTCGCGATGTGGCAATTTTAAAAAGCGCGATAAAGTTACATTACAATTTCGTCGTTTCCATGCACACGCGGAAATACACAGTCCTCTTTAGCAAATGGAATTTTTCGGTGCGGAACAGAGTTTCTTCTTTTCGGTGTCCATAAATTTCACTTGCTGGACATTTCTTATTGGTTTTCGTGGTTTCAACCACACGGACGTGTACAGTCCGTCGGAAGCATAGGCCGGAAATGGAAAAACAAACGTTCGCGTCGTTCGCGTCCTGAGAAACGGCATGTAACCGCGTTTAAACTTTTTGGAACGAAAAAGGAGACCCCGCGTGAATTCACGGGCACACGTACGATGCACCTTGGGAGTTGCGCCGCACTTCCACGTAATGGCGGCAATGTTTCTGTCAGTCGTGTCCAGAAACTCGAGATTTTAGAAGAGTAAAATGGCGAGCAAGCTTGGTGGGATGCAGTACTTTTTGAAGTTTAAAAGTTTGACATTGAGCAAAGATGAACTTTTCCAAGAAAATTGTCGTTGAAAATTGTCGCTCTCTGTAATATGAAAATCATATATATTTTTTTTTATTTAAATCATCGATTTACCGAATATCTTCTTCATATTTTCATTTTTTAAGAGATTAACTTAATAATTAAACCGTGTAATATTTATTCTTATTAACGAATTTATTTGATAAATGTTTATTTAATTATATACTTTTTATAATTATATTTATTTCATAAATAAATTTATTAATAAGAATATAAATTTTCAGATTAATTCAGGGATAAAGCTTACTGTGACTTATATAGATATTTATGGTTACTTGTGCAGTCATATTGTTTGAATAATCTTCTCTGAAAAGTTCTTTGAGCCATAACAGCACTGTAATTTATACAATTTTAACTTTGATGAAAAACAGTTATTTAATTAACAATATGTTTAAATGTAAATTTTAATATTAATATTAATATATATAATTAATAATTTGCTTTTTAAGTAATAATTTAATATTATACATTAATCCATGAAATATGCGATATATAGTAACATACAATAATATCAGCTCGTGAAAGAAAATTGCATGTCCTTTTTCATTTTGACGGCTTTATTTTTAATAGCGCACCGCAGTGAACAAAGCAAATAGCGTCGCGTATGTTAGCGGTTCTACGCAACCACAATTTCACGTTTTCTCTATGACCTACACCTCTTGCTGCTTTTCAAGGACTCACATTCGAATTCCTCTTGCACTTTGTAATCGTATATCTTCGCATATGCATGTAATTGGAGTTTCGGTAAACGTTTGTGTAATCGGAGTTGCCGTTTCGCGGTGACAGAAGAGCGAAATGCGAAGAGCGAAGAATATCCGAAAATGAAGGGCGAAGGGCATTTCTTTTTTCTTTTTGCTTCATTTTAGTTTGACACGGTCTTCATTTGCGCGTATCGATCGATCGCGTATCAGGTCTCGCCTCCCGCCGCGGTCTCATTTCGTTGATTTATATTGTAGAATACGGCTACGAAGGTGATCGAATAGTTCCGCACATAAAACCATTCCGCGACAGCATTCTCGCACTCGCGCAATAATACGCTTCGCCGGTATTTATATCCTCTCATCAATCTCTGTCCCGGCACAGAAATCCTGTAGCACAGCCAAAATATGACCGGAACGCAACCGCCACTTTATTTTCAACCGAGTATTTGCGTATATGTTTCTCAGACATGGTAATCATGTAAGAATGAAAGTTAATGACGCCGATGTCGTGTGCCGTCCTGGTGAAAGGTACGCTCAAGCCCCCTTGATGAAGTGTGAAATTCACTTCTATATCAACTGCCATATTCGCACCGCGCGAATATGCGCATAACTATTCATACTTAATTTAATACCCCCAAGAGAGCATAACATAATTTAATATTATGTTATTCCCGGATTAGTGGAAGAAGCCGATTTCTCTTAGCCAAAGTACGATTATACGTCGTCTGTTTTTCCGTCAGCTTTACATCACTAATAAAACCACTTTCCTGCGCAAAATAGAGATGAGGACGGCCAAGTGAAAATGAATTGAATAACTGCGAAGAGAAGCAGGAACGATGAGGAAAATTCGAATAGTACGATTTTACCCCGGACTTATAATTCCGACCCCATTAGGGTCGAGGAAGATGCTAAGTACGATTGATTACTGAAGTATGAGTAAGGTTCGATATAGAAAAATCCCTCGAGAAAAGACTGCCGAGGAACTTTTAACTGATTTCTCGAGGAAGAAGCAGTGAGCAACTTCCGCTCCTTTCACGCTGGAAATATAATTGACATTTTAGAGAAACGATTAACAAAATTATTGAATTTCATTAAATGGCACAGTAAAGGAGAGATGGATCGAGAGAGAGAGAGAGAGAGAGAGAGAGAGAGAGAGAGAGACGAGAGAGACGAGAGAGACGAGAGATTAGATGAGGTCTTTTTGCTGACATTTTAATGTCAGAGCTGCTTGTCTCCCACAATGTTCTCATGAACAACTATTTTGTTATTTTACACTCCAAAAATCCGAAAACCATAAAATAGATTTTTTAGCAACTGTTTTTTTCACAGATTCAATATTTATATTCATCGGATTCAACATTATTCATATCTACATAAATACGAAAAACTATCAAACTATTTGGATGCGTATGCATGCAATACACGTAGTAACACTTGCGTGACCTGATCCGGAAATCGCACTGAAATTCAGTCACGTTGTCAGAGATCGCCGGGGTGGTATTAGCCGGTGTTAGATTTCAGTCTCGTCTAATCCGTGACTGATGGCTTACGGGTTTGCGCGTCGAGAACTTTATGGCAACGTGGCTTCAGAATGTTCAATGAACCAACGTATCGTGCAAAAATCACCCGAATATACTCCACATCTTACGAAAAATCTGTCATGTGTTTCGTGATTAATTCGGACGTTAAATATCCGATTAACGTCTGATATTCGGACATTTATGAATAAACTTCTAGTCTAAACAAATTATATTTAGAACTTTGTACAACGAAATTTACTCTGTTATTCATAATATATAATGACACCGCTCAGTTATTGAAAATGGAGTTGGGAGGATAATATAATGACGCTGAATAATGAAAATTGACGTGTGCGTGTGCCATATTGCAAACCAAAATTAACAGTTTGTACTAACGTATTTAATAAATTTAATGGTTTTAACAAATCCTCATTGGAAATAATTGGAATTACTTTTCATGTACATCATACTTTGAAAGATTCTACTTGTTCAACACTCTGTGTTACCTATAATTAATACATTAATAATCACGATATGTCGTAAAATATGGTTTTATCTAAGATACTCTTTTACAAAAAATTGAAGAGATCGCTGCCAAAGAATTTATTATAAACATTACCAAATAATGGCCAAAGTTTCATTTCGTAATAGAACGATAAAGCTGTAAAAAGGGTGAAATATTCAGAACTTTACTTTCGCGATTTGTTCAACAGTTAAACGTCGCAATGTTCGAATTCCGTCGCCCTCTCACGAAATTCTCCGGAAGTCCAATCGAAAAGTTCCGTCGCCAAGTAAGAAATCAATTAGAGGAAACATGGCGCCAAGCAATCGTACAATGAACGTCTGGCCACCGTTAATTCTTGCCGTTTCTCTCTTTCCTCTCTCAATCCGGCCCATTATAAAACTTCTTCGCCTGTATCATCAAAATGAAAACGTTTTTGAGCGGTTACTGTTAGGGATTGCTTGACCTCGTCCTCGCATCTCGCCTCTCTCTTCTCTTGTTTCGCGTGTCCACGTGCAGACTCAATAAAGACTTTATCGGGTTTATATCTCTTTCCACGAGACAATATTTTGTCAGAAGAAAGAAAACAACGGAATATAGATGGTCTCATTTCAAGATGTGTCCAAACGATTTTAACCACTACTCTTGAAATTGTCGATATTTGCCAAGAAGACGCGATACTCTTTTAATTTCAGTTCTGGAAAACTCTCCTTTGATATATTTCTTGATATATTATCAGATTATCGAGAGAAAGAGTAGCTTGAGGCTATTTGAAGTATTCCATGTGTGAATTGAAAGATAATATGTAATCCAAATCAGTGTACACAAGTTTCAATTTACATAAATTTTATACAAGTATAGATGCGTGGTAAATATTTATCAGTTATCATACTTGAGCCATATAGCGAAATATATTTTCGTGGTACCTAATCATTGAAAGAATAATATTTTTTGTAAAGTATTTCCATTTAACACGCGGAAAACATTGAGAAAAGCCGCAAACTAGAATAAATGCCACTACGTGTTTTATTTGTAATTAAGTTGGAAATTCTAATCCCCCAAAGCGCATTGTAATCCACTTAGCACTGTCGCAGCGAAAACTCGACATGTCCTGAGCAATTCAATCCAAAATTCAGACACCCGGCGAGTCGTGTCGACATCGCCGAGACTCTCTGATATTTAAATCCCGAGATGTTATTTCGTCAGCGTTCTGCGAAGCATCCACATCGCCGAGTGCTAACGAGATTTCTCAGCTGCTCGAATTTTCAAGTAACGCGGCTAGCTTTTGAGATGAGTACACGTCGCCTTACTATTCGATGGGGCATCGTTGAAAGTCCTCCCAGGAGCCTATTTCGGCAACAGCAATGGAATCTCTTTGATCCTGTAGGCGGAACGTCCATCAACAGGTGTACGAGTCGGCGGCAAGGATATAGAAGCCGTTTCTCTCTCTCCCTCTCTCTCTCTCTACCTCTTTCTCTTTTACCCTCTCTTCTATCTTCCTTCCTCTTCAGAGCATTGTCTTGCTCCCCTACTGAATAGGGAAATTCACATAGGGACGGTTATATGCTATTTTTAACGCTGGTACGAGAAAACAATGGACGTATCTGGCGGACGGTCCCCTCTGGCCGTGGCCGGACCTGCTGGTTACAGCGGTTTCCCTTTACCCTCCCAAATGCGATGCCTTTGATGATGGTCGCTGGGTGTTACGGCCGCGTATCGATTCCCGTGAGACATCGTTTTGGAAGCTGGACAGACGCGCGTTAGCTATGGTGCCACTGGCCGTCAGCTGGACCAACCCCTTTAACTCTTGGTACCTCTGACAATTACTCTCTCTCTCTCTCTCTCTCTCTCTCTCTCTC
>VBVQ01005084.1:0-12732 GCA_011636635.1 Tetramorium simillimum | reverse complement strand
ATTGTAATTTGACTAATCATAAAGCGTATTTAATAAAAGATACAATTGTTTGTGTTACTACGTATAATTTGAGGGCAGGGATTATAACAAAATTCATATCTCTAGTGTGCAAAGTACATAATATTCATTATTACATAGAAAATATTACCAATATTAATAAAAACTTTATATGAATCCTTAAAGTAGTCATAATAATAAATTAAACTTTTGTGTAAAATTTTAATTTTTTACACCACCTATAATATTGGAGATTGTGTAATTTATACGTTAATTTATATTCTTCCGTGTATTTAAAAATTATAATGTGTAATATAACTTATCGCGTTTCATCATATGAGGCGTAGGTCAATCGTGTAAATTATTCATGGAGTTAGACACGTTTGAAATAACAATGGATGACTGTCAAACATCCGATCGTCATATCGAATACGAGGTGTTCATGCCGAATGTTATAAATAGGAGACTAGGAACATTTTTCTTCATAAGTGGAGGTACTTTACTGTAGAGTAGCAAGATATATCTGGCCGCTGCTTGGTTTCCGGCTGCTTCGCGAGTTGATTTCGGGAATAATACTCGCGCAATATATAGACCAGAAAGGTAATTTCACCGTATACACTGGTAACAATGAGAAGCTGATTACAGCACGAGAATTATCTCGTCGACATTTCACTACGCTTTCGACAATTATCATGAATTCTAAATCAAATATCAGCATGTATTCTTGATATATTCCTGGTTAATATATATTCGCGCGTGGGCACAAAATTTATATTGGCCACGTTTATATAAATCATCTTCTTGAAGTCTTTTGAAATATAATAATTGGAAATAGATGAGAAAAAAAATATTAAAACATACGTCGTAATTGTTTTTCTTTCGTTTTCTTATAAAGTACGATCCATGCGAGTATTTGAAGGAGAGGTATGGCGTTTCTCAAAATATTAGTAAATGTCGGCCTAATATTCACCGCCATTACGGCTCTTCCTGTCGACGGAGATTCGGAAAATGACTTGAGCGCGGCAATCAATTACCGTTTACCAGACAACGTAGTGCCGGTGCATTACGACATCGAGTTAATACCGCATATTGAAGAGGATGATTTTACCTTCGACGGTAAATCCCACATTACTATTGAGATCCGTCGTGCAACGCAAGACATAAGTTTGCACGCATTGGATTTGATGATAAACGAAACAGCAACGTCGTTGATCGGCAGTGATACTGTTACCCACACACCGAGCGCGCATAATTATGACAATGAAACAGAAATCTTAACTCTTCACTTCGAAGATGAATTACCCCTGGGAATTTATAGTTTAAATATACAATTCGTCGGTATATTAAACGACGATTTGCATGGCTTCTTCAGAACATCGTACATCAATGAGAACGGAGATCAAGTGTGAGTACATAGAATATACGTATGAAGCGTCTCACGACAAAACCGGCCAAGTCCTTATAATAGCATTTTGAGAAAGTTACAAAAAACGTACATCGGAAAATCTGATAGGTATAGAGAAAATGTGGAATGTAGATTATATTGTACGACGAAAATAAATAAATGTCCGCGTATGTGTAAAAATCAAGCTCCTAAATATAAAGAAACATCTCAATGTGAAAGATGGACTTGGCCTGTTTCGATGCGTAAAGTGGACTTGGCCGATTATGATGCGCAAATTGTATGGACTTAGCCGGTTATGATACCTGAAAAATGTTAATAAGGAAGGTTTCGTGTGCAAAATTCGTATTTTTATTTTGCATTTTTTATTACATTAAAATAAACTTGTTTTTTTTTACTTTATGAAATACGATTAGATATAAATTTTCTAATTTAATCAATTTTATTTGTCTTAATAATACTTTCAAAGAGAATTTTTTTATAGAAGATATATAATATGTAACAAACACAATGTGTACACATGTCATGTAACAATAAATGAAAGAAATACATAAAAATATACAAAATAAATTTTTAGAATAATAAACTCAAAAATACATAAGCTTGTATAATATTTCTTATATATTATTATTAAATTTTAATAGTAAAGTTACAATTTTTATGCAAAAAGCTTTCGCGGAATACTCTTATTCATTTCAATATGGGAATGAACCATTGCAAATCCGGTTTTGAGTCTCATTCGTCTCTATAATGTTTTTGCAATATTTTTTCCAACCAAAATCATCGATATGTTCACTGTAGGAGAACACCGTACGAACTGAATTAATTCTATTTTTTCTCATACATGAGAAGTCAGTGCATATTATGTTTACAAAGTGAGAAATGTAAGAAAATTCCGCGAATTTGATAGCTCGCTTACAGAACTTTAGAGGACGTGAGAGTATATGCGAGTGCGTTTACTTATATGAAAGTATTATGTCCATTTCTTCCAACGTAGATTAACTTTAATCTTGGTTTAACTTACTTTCTAACTTTTTCTAATTTTAAAAATTGGAGAAAGATACAAGATAAGTTAAACCGGGATTAAAGTTAACCTACATTGGTAGAAATGAATATTAGTAAGTAATATTTACTAACAAGGAAATAACATAGGACTTGGCCGGTTTTTATACGTAAACATTATGGACTTGGCCGATTTTTGATTTGCGACATTAAGTTTACGTTCAGTTTTTAGGACAAATAAGAGTAAATTTTGGACATGTTCGATGTGAAATGTATAGGGAAGGTTGATAAAAATATGAATTTCGGCTCAACTCAATTTTTTTTTAATTTGGACTCGGCCGGTTTTGCCGTAAGACGCCTCATACAATAGATAGTATAAAATAGGTTGATCCAGGATAGGAAACTTTTGTAATAAATGCACAATATTGCATCTTTCCATTCACAGCATTTCGCAATACGTGTCATAAAATGATTCTTCAAAACGGATACCTTTTGCTGAAATAGAATTTTATAATTATAAGTTCTAAATATAGACAAAATAATGACGCAAAGTTATGTAAAAAAATAAAAACTAAAAAGAATTTCTTACTATTATTTGAATAATAATTGTGCAATTTTATGTTGTAACGATTTTTACAATAATTACAAAATTAATTTCTGAGATGTATTCAGTAATAATAGTGCTAAGATGATTCTAACTAATGTTACACTTATATAGAAATTTATATTAGGCATCAATTTTTTAAAGATGGCTACATGTTACAATAATTAAATTTAGAATTATTGGTTTTAAAATTTGAATGTAGAGTTAGTACGCAATATATTATACATTATATTTTAAAATTAAAATGAGGCTAAAATTACGTAATCGTAAGAAATTGAGCAACACGATTGATCGATTCGGCCGGTTACGGTTACGGACGGCCAAATTGAATAATGTGTTGTTCAATTGAATAATTGAATTGGTCGGAATCTTACGATTACGGTTACAGAAATGTACGTGCGATTGCCTTAAGGGACGGAGATTTAAACCCTTCCGTTACTAATCACTCGCGTTAGCCGCGCGTCATCCTGAGTATATGTATATACAGGGTGGCCCCGTACGTTCCGGCCAAATTTTGTGATTTGATAAGAAATTCAAGATTGAACAAAAAGTTTCCTAGAAACATGGGTCGAAAAATGCTTTCTTAAAAAGTTAACATCCAAAAAGTCTGAAATCGGTTATTTTGTACATTTTTACAAATATCTAGGAAAGTATACATTTTTTTTTAACAAAAAGTACCGATATAAAAGTTATAGAGAATTAAATTATCTTTTAATGAGATCAAAAGGTTTGTTCGCGTCGCATACTCCAACATTCTCCTGTTTGCGGCAACGTCCTCCAATACAGTGCCTATTGGATAATACAGCTCTTTGGCGCACGTTGGGGCAAATAGGAACATGTTGGCATGGGGCATGCAATGCGAACAAACGTAAAGTGATTGTCATGCGTTCTATAAGTTATGAGATAACCATTTTCAAATGCACAAAAAAGTATTTTTTTGATTATCGACGATAGCGTTTTTTAAATTACTCTTCATTAATACTATTATGGCTTTAGCTATTTTTTAATGTTTATTTTGTCTGTTGCTTTAATGTTTGTTTTGTCTTATTTCACAAGAATAATTTTAGTTTTCTGCATTGTTTAATCCAATCTTACCATAGAAGGATGAAGAGAAGAACAGAAGGTGAAAAGACCATAAAATGGAAATCTCTACAACTTTTGCTTCGATACTGTTTGTTAAAAAATGTATACTTTTCCAGATATTTGTAAAAATGTACAAAATAAACGCGATTTCAGATTTTTTAAGAAAGGACACTAATTTTGTAAGGAAGCATTTTCCGACCCATGTTCATCGGAAACTTTTTGTTTAGTATTAAATTTCCTATGAGATCACAAAGTCTGACCGGAATGTTCAAGGCCACCCTGTATATATAAATTTTAAAGGCATCAATTATGTATCATTTTCGTAATATTATTTATTATAATTATAATTATTTATTTGTTATCTTTGCAATTGCTATCGGCATAACGTACGAGAATCTTTAACTTACATAAAATTTAATATGCACATATGTGTATGTATAAAACATTTAGGCCTCAAACTTATAATTGCATGGACAATATTTTAAATTCTTTACATTAATATTATAATTAAACATTTTTCTGTAAATATACCAGTATAATACTTATATTTTATATATTTATTCAAAATTACAATTGTATATTTTTATATCATTTTTAACAGAATTTAGAAAAACAGAGCTTAAAATATGTTTCTTAATATTCTGTAGTTAATTGTAAGATAAATATTGGTTGTAAATATAGAATAATTAATTTTAAGCATGCTTCACGTTATTCACAATTATACATTTATTCCAATGATATAATTAGTCTAATAAAATTAGGCTATCAAACTTCCGAAAAATCGTATGCGTTGACCTTCTTAAATTTTATTCGAAATTATTGAGTGACATACGTCGTGGCCAGATTACAAGAAATATATTGTTCAAATATGATTTATAAACCGCACTTACATGTTTTCCAAAAACAAACATTTCTCTCGTTTTAACAGTAGCTGATGAATTTATCCATTATCGAAAGCTTGTTATGTTGAAATGTGATAGGTGGTTGGCCGCAACGCATTTCGAGGCAAGTTGGGCGCGACGAGCGTTTCCATGTTGGGACGAGCCGGCATTAAAAGCCACTTTCAATATCTCCATAAAACATCGTCGAAACTACACAGCTGTGTCAAATATGCCGATACGGGATCAATCGAAGATCGACGAAGACGATATGATGTGGACACACTTTGACACGACTCCCATCATGTCCACCTATCTCGTAGCGTTTGTAGTGTCCGATTATGTTCGTGTCCCTAACGCAGATGAAACGCTCAATATGTGGTGCAGATCAGCATTGGCTCCGCACTCAAAATTTGCACAGGAGATTGCTCAAAAGGCTAGAGACATATTGACAGAATATACCAACAGCACCGATAAAGTTCCGAAAATGGATCATTTAGCAGTTCCGCAGCTAACAGCTGGTGCCATGGAAAATTGGGGACTCATTATTTACATGTAACGCGACGTAACGTAACTTAAGAAAAATATTAATAGACTTACACACATGGCATTTTCCTTACATTATAAATTGAAAATGTTTTGCTATTTTACCAGTATTGCCAGATTAAGTATTGGTGCATGTGTTCGTATTCAACATCAAATTGAGGAGAATTGAGGAGCAATGATGAAAAAGAGTGAAAATGACAAAATATCAAACATTAAATTTTTAAGTAAAAGAAAGAGAATTAAATCACCCCAGTAAAGGTTGAAAGTGCTAGAGAAATTTATTTTAGTTCTTAGAAAGCACGAACTATTAATATTCATGTAAGTGTCAAGTAGTAAGAATAGTAATAGAATTCTAAATTCGTTCATTCTGAAAAATTTTGTTTTTAACACTTTCATCTTTGTTCATACTTCATAATTGATCCTCAATTATAGAAACTCCGTAAGATACTAGATTCAAACCTTTTTAAATCAATTAAAATTTTTTTATATTCAGCTCTATTTTTCTAGATAGTTACAAACATTTCCCATCACAATTTAAACTTGAATTTAAAACAGAATATTAAGTGATAAAAAGATATGAAATATCCAACATAGGAAGAATAAAAATACATTGCTCAACAAAATTATCGTACAGGTAAAGAGTGACCGCAAAAATCGCCCGTTTCGTGGACATCGAGTTTTGATGGTAAATGATTGTATATTATGAAACATTCATCCCCTAAAAATTTCGAATTAAGTATATCTTTTATTGTTTAGATAAGAAAGGTTGAAATTGGTATTATTCACGAATAAAAGGTACACCTCAGGAGCGTCTGTGTACAACAAATATAGTAATCCATATCTTCACTTAAAAAAAATCACTTAAAAAACGCATTAGCAATAGTACCTCCCAGGTAATGTGGAAAATTATTGTAAATATTGTAATTTATATATATGATTATCACTGTGTAATTATATTACAAAACCTAATATTATGATAACAATTTTTTTTTAATGTTAAATTACTTATAAATGTAAAAATTATTACTTATAAATATAACAATCATTAGGAAAAGAAAAATTTTGTCATAATTTGACGGAAGATATGGCAAATATTATAAAATAGCATATCCTTCATTGATGTATAGTGACCAATTTAATCCTTCATATCTCAGCAATGAAAGGTATGCTCAATTTGAAAATTTTAGAGGATTGATGTTCCATGGTGTACAATTATTTACCGCCGAAATCGACTTAAATTTTGATGTCTACGATTTTAAGCCTGTTTTTACGGTCACTCTTTGTGTCAAAATTTAAACAAGTATAACACTGTAAAAAATTATCGCATTTTAATTTTTTGAAAAGTATTTTAAAGCTTGAAACTTCTTCTTTGATATGCTTTTCGACTATTTCAATTATTTTTTTTTTCTTACGAAATGGCACAATAATAAATCTTGATCCGTCAAAATAAAAAGTTTTAATGCAAATTTGCTGCATTACACCTGCTGTGGAAAAAATTGAGAAGACTTTCTGTTACTTGCATCTTGTAGCGGGATCTTTTTCTTTTAATTTAATAAGTTGTAGAGCATTGCACAATTTTTTTGACTGAGTTTTTGAGGTTTGAATAAAAAGTGGTCACTTTGATTTTGATCGCTTACAACTCGTGAAGAAGTTAACGTACAACATTCTGCAAAAAAGCGTTAGAAAGCTGAAAGTTAGTTCTTTCGAACACCATCATTGCTTTTTTCTTACCTTATTCTTTATGTCAGTAAATTAATTTAAACAACGTGTAAAAATCTTGTTATCATTTTCAAATTGTATCTAATGAAAAAAGCTTAAATGCGCTAACCTAGCAAAATCTCTTTAGGAGCGTGTTCTGGGGCATCAAAACTTTCTATTTCTTTTGAAAATTCCCCATCTCCTTTTGGTCTGTCGCGCAGTGTAATCATCGTAAAATACAGACTTTTTTCTACACATTAAAACAAAAATTATGCGATTTTTTTCGCAGTATCATTGCGTCTCAAAGTTACCTATGCATTTTCAATCAGTTACCGCCAGCATTAGCAATATCTGACGCACTCGGGGAGGTTATAGGTCACATTTTTCGTATCGTGTGCGTGTGCGTGTGTGTTTTGTGTATGTATGTTCTGGGAAAAAAAGGAAGATTATTGATAAAATTAAAATGACCACTTTTTATTTATATCTCGAGAACTCAATAAAAAATCGTACAATTACAATCTCTTAAATTAAAGGGAAAAAATCCTACTACAAGATGCAAGTAATAGAGAGTCCTCTCGATTTTTTCCACAGCAGATGTAATAATGCAGCAAAGTTACATTAAAAATTTTATTTTAACAGATCAAGCTTTATCTTTGTGCCATTTCGTGAGAAAAAAAAAGAGAATTGAAATCGCCAAAAAGCATTTGAACGAAAAAATTTCATGCTTTAAAATACTTTTTGTAAAATTAAAATGCAATGATTTTTTTTGTATTGTTATGTTTGTTAGAAATTATGCAAAATTTTGACATAAATTTACCTAGGTATGCAATAATTTTGTTGAGCAGTGTATAATAGTGTTATGTTCCAGATTGAAAAAATTAAGGAAAAAATTTTATAATTGTGAATTGTAAATATTAATAACATAAAAACTCCTATGTTTATTTTAAGTAATTATAATATGTAAACATTTATTATACATATAGCACACGAAATAGAACGATACAACTGATTGTAAATTAATTATTATATATCTGAGTCGAAAATAATTTTTAGAGAAGGAGACTTTTCATACAATGAAAAGAAAGATACGTTGCAACGTAAACTACTAGTAGCGGTGACAGCAGCGCATGAAATGGCGCATCAATGGTTCGGTAACGTGGTCAGCCCAACATGGTGGTCTCATGTGTGGCTAAATGAAGGATTTGCATCATTCTTCGAAGAGTATATTATCGACGAGGTTGTTGATTTAAATATCGTTACAAATATCGGCATGCATTTGAATAAATCGTTATGTGACAGATCGTTAAGTGACAGATTTATCGTGTGACAGACAGATTAAATAGTAGATTGAAACATCAAATTTCTATATTCGACTACAAAATATAAAAATATCTGAATAAACCACTTATGCGATTATGCTAAAGCAATTATGCAATTTGTGTTACATGACGTATTGTCAATAATTACAGATTAAATTATTAATCTAATTGAATTTAAAATAGATTTTGTAAATTGTTTGCTTATATTGGCGATAATAATGTCCCATTAATGTTTAATTAATTTGGTGGAAGATTTCTAGAACTTTGTATCCTTGCAGATATTCAAGGAATGGCGAGTAATGGATTTCTTTGTTATTAAAACTCTACAACCAGCTCTTGATAATGACATTGCTAATGACATGAAACCTATTACATTCGAAGTCAACAAACGCGAAGAAATTGATTCACTCTTCTCTTATTCCAGTTATGGCAAAGGTAAGATTTTGAGAAAATAAATCTCCGATCAAGTTCTCAAATATATGTATATAATATAAAGTAGGAAAGAGTAATGATGAAAAGAGTATATTTATGGTATTTATTCATATATTATGTTATAATAATGTGGAGAAATATGCATTATATTTTAAATTGCAAAAGTTGATTTTCTGCACATTTTACATCACTTACGTTTGCGAACTTATAAATAATATCGTGTTATTTATAACTCACGTTTTATAATGTTAATTACTGCAGCACCCGCTATATTGCGCATGGTATACCATACTATTACTCCTGAAGTATTTCGGAACGGTATCATTAAATACTTGGACAAACAGTAAATAACACATTTATTTATATTATATTTATATTTATTTACTTCAGATTTTTCATTCATGATAATATTAAAAATTTAATTTTTATACTTCTCTGATGATTTACAAGTAAACTAATGAGAAATTGATTTAGTAATAAAATTACATTATTTACATTATTTAATTAACTACATATTTGCATTATTTTTCACATTACTTTATAGTCAATTTAATTCGGCTACTTCCAATGACTTGTGGGACGCCTTGCAAGCAGCCCTTGATGAATCAGATGTTCCACATAATGACTACAAATTAAAAGAGGTAATGGGTACCTGGTTAAAACAAAGGCATTATCCTGTGATACACGTGACCCGAAATTACGATACTGGTGAAACAATACTAAGGCAAGAACATTTCCATCCAAAAAGTAAAAATGACAGCGTCGATAGCGATAAGTGGTGGGTACCTATAACTTTTACTACGCAAACGAATCTCGATTTCTCCAATACTGTGCCAACTCATTGGCTAAGCCCGCAAGATAAAAATATAAGCATTGATGGAATCGATCCAAATGACTGGGCTATAGTTAATATACAACAAACAGGTAAATATACATACATATAACAATAACTTAACAATAATTTAAATAAAATTAAAAATATTATTTTTCGTGTGACATTCGTACTAAGTATAATAATACTATAATATTAAGAGAATTCAAAACTTTTATAATAATTTATTTCATAATTAACAGTCTTCAATAGGAATTTTTCAATATAATGTGAATATGAAAAAATATATATATTTAAATATATTTCTTGATAAATCTGAAAAAGATTTAATGATACAATTTTTATAATATTAATTAACTTCTCAACAGGATACTATCGTGTCAGTTACGATAACTCGAATTGGCGAAAAATTGCAAAATATCTCAATTCTGACAATTATACAAAAATACATGTGCTTAATCGAGCTCAAATTCTTGAGGATGCCTATCATTTTATGAAAGCAGAGCAACTCGATTTCGAAATATTTCTGGATCTGATAAATTATCTGTCTCGGGAAAGAGATTATGTAGCATTATATCCTATGTATTCTAAATTGGACTTTAACAGCGCGTTCTTTAAACTTCCAGAAACTGATCCTCTTAAAGTAAGCAGTATTGTAACTATTATGCACAATATATTATACGCAAAGAACATATAGATTTACGACTTAATTAAACATAGTAGAAGAAACATTAAATCATATTTATTCCTATTTATTTTCAATTAATCTTTGCATAATTTTTATACGTAGGAATATGTATTGCGTATTTTGGACGAACATGTCAAAGACGTAGGATTCGAAGAAGATCCTGCCGAAGATGACATCACAAAGGTTAAAAGATCCAACATTCTACTAAAAGCATGTGATTTAGGTCACTCCGAGTGCAGGAAAATGGCCACTACTAAGTTAAATGAAGTTCTTACAGATCCTGAAACACACAAGTAATTTTAGTATAATTGTATATTATATATTTTACAAAGTCGTAATTTTTACGGCGCAAAGAAATGCTAAATTATATTTGATAATAATATACAGAATTGCAAACTAATCTTTTTATTATATATAGAATATCCTCAAACTTAAAAAAATGGGTGTATTGTAATGGTATGATGGAAGCCAACGCATCTACTTGGAATAAATTAATGGATACCTATATCATCACTCAAGACAAAAACATAATAGAATACTTGCTTTGCTCTGAAAATCCTGATATTCTAATTAATTTCATTAATATAAGTATCTCAAATGATGATATACAAAATTATACTTACTATAATATTATTTCAAGTATTATTATGGATCATTCGGATAATAACATAATATTCGACTACATGTTAGAAAATTTAGATGAAATAGCTGCAAAAAGATTTCCAGGGTAACTGTTTAATAATATTTATATATAGGTACTACTTAAAAAAAAATAGGGAACCTTTTCGTATGTTAAGAACTTGGACTATTTTCAAACTGTTGAAATTCGGCAATGAATGATCGCAGAGACAAAATCCAAAAAGCATTTTGAAGCTTGAATCTTCTTTCAAATTCTTTCTACGGATTCCAATTACTTTACTTGGCAAAACGACACAATAATAAATCTTGATCCGTCAAAATAAAAATTTTTAACGAGACTTTGCTGCATTACATCTGACGTAAATCGTAGAGAATGTCTGTTATTTGCGACTTGTAGCGGGATTTCTTCTCTTTAATTTGAGTAGTTGCTGATTGCCGTACGACTTTTTTTTGACCGAGTTATCGAGGTTTAAAGACGAAGTGGTCATTTTGACTTTGATTGTTTATTACTCGTGAACAAATCAACATACAGTGCTCCGCAAAATAGCATTGAAAAGCTAAAAGTTAGCCCTTTCAAATGCTTTTATTGTTTTCTTCTTGGTCTTACTTTTTCTAACAACAAATCGAGTTTAAAAACACTTAAAAAATTGCACATTTTACGGTTTTTGTTTTATTTAAAATATTGTTATAAAGAAAGATCCAATCAAATCACTAATGCAATTGTATTGTATCAAAGCACTAATGCAATAAGTATTGTAATTCAAGTATAACACAATAAGAAACAATAACGTTTGTCAGCTAAAATATTTTTATATCATGTGTCCATCGTTCTTGAAATTGTCTAAATTGCTAAAAACTAAAAAACTACCGATATTGGGTTAAAATTAAAACTTTAAGCCTGAAAACGCATGTTTAATTTCTTGTGATGTTTTTTATTTATTTACTATGATTAAGTAGATCCCTTAGTTTTCCTCAATTTAGATTAGATCAGTGATGAAAGTCAAATTAACCATTTCGTCTTCAAACTTCAATAACTTGGTTAAAAAAATCGTACTGCGATCAACAATTCCACTCAAATTAAAGAGAGGAGATCCTGCTACAAGACACAGGCAACAGAAATTTTCTACGATTTTTTTTATGTTAGATGTAACGCAACAAAGTCGCATCAAAAATTTTTAATTTAATGGATTAAGATTCATTATCGTGTCGTTTTGTAAAGAAAAGAGATAATTGGAATCCGCAAAAAGAATTTGAAAGAAGAAGTTTCAAGCTTCAAAATGCTTTTTGGATTTGGTCTCTGCGATGATTCGTCGAGTTTCAGCGGTTTGAAAATACAAATTCTTAGCACGCAAAAAGTGTTTTCTATATTTTTTTATTAGTATATAATAGCATTTTTTACTAACTATAGGTATTGTGTCTTTTACCTACTAATTATAAACTTTTTAATTTCTTTAATAGGGAAATTGATAGAAAACGAATATTGCTTGGCATTCTTTATTCTGTACACTCTCAAGAAGTACTTGATAAGGTAAATTATCTCAAATATCCTATTTCTATTTATTTATAATTAAATTTTATTTATTTATTTTTATTTTATCATTAACACCTATAA
>VBVQ01005082.1:0-12697 GCA_011636635.1 Tetramorium simillimum | reverse complement strand
ATATGTAGCTTCAACAATATCATATTTTATTATTGAAAATTTTAATAATAATTCTTGAAATACGAATTATATTTAAAACAAGATCTTTAAAGAATTAGCTTGCCAACGAACTTTCTTTTTAGTAATTCATTAAATATTTGATCTTATCATCTCCAATTATGAGGCATTTAATAACAGTTCCTGGATATTACAATCTTAATGATTTATAAGAAATTCTTAAACTTATCTCACGTCAATAAATATTGATTTTCTTGCATTATATTAGCTTAGATCATGGCAAAATTAAACAAGCAAATAGATTTGTACTTAACTTAAATAATTCAATTTATTTGAAATAAATTTAACATTTAATTTCTTTTTTCTAATTTTCCCTTTTGTGATTTAAAATACATTGCAACAAAACGTGCCACACAGGCACATTTAAAATATTTTAATGATGCATATAATGATTTTAAAATTACAAGCAATCAAAGTTAATCAATAGTTTCGCATAAAGTTTATGCTTAGAGCTGTAACTGCGTTCATATACAAACATCGATCTGTTATTGATTCAGATGGAATTATCTTAAACACATAATCGATATAACTGATTAACCCTCTGAAAAAAATGATCTATATAAAGATTTTTCTATTTCATGAAAAAAATATTTATGGATATTCTTTTATTTGAAATGATGTAAATTATAAATATGAATAAATAAGTTATATTAAGATAAAATTGATATATTATAAGAATAAGTATATTTAATAATAATTAAATATAAAAGATAAGTAAGTTAGTTAAAATGTGCTAATGCAAATTACACTAATAATATTGACTTTCTTGTACTCGAGCTTGTGCTATATGGATACAGGAAAATTTTTCTTTTATTTTTTGCATCAATTCATATTACATAATATTAGTTATATGAATTAATGTTTAATTAAGACACAAAAGATTATTAAAAAATGTATACAATTAAAATTCAGAATTGCATGTTACCTCAACATAGGTAACATGTTTTGAATAAACAAATTTCACGATAAACATGCATTATTAATGAACAATCGATATAATATACAATAATTTTTCTTTATTCGAATCGAGCGGTGCGTATATTAATTCGTTGATCCAAAAATGATGGAAAAATTATATTTAATTCAACAAAAAAATTCAAAGCGTGATACAAGATATATCGTGATCCAAGCATCGTTAAAGATATAATTATCGCGTAAATATAGCAACGGGAAACAGCAATTTATAATTCCCATCCCCTATCGCTTCGATTTCCACATTAAATGAATAAACCGCGCGAAATATCTGCTTCGATAAATAATCGTTGCCTCGATACGTTTACGCGTCATTAATCGCGAGAGTTAATTAATAACGCAGGCTGATAATCGCTAATTATAATCGTAGAGAATGATCACGTTTAGTGTCTCTTACTACTTGTCGTGATCGCGTGCCGTGGAGTAATATGACAACATGAGTGTCTCACTTTCGGGTTCTGCTGAGCGAATGACAGCAAGTGACCACGTATACACAACAGCATGTTGTACGCCGCAAAAAACGAGCGCTGAGCAGTGTAAGCTAGGCAATTTTGTCGCCACCACAAAATTTTTAAAAGCATGCTACATATTTTCAGTTCTCGATATTTCAACTCTTTGAAATCTCTTCGAACTTGATAAAAAGGATGTTATTGCGCATTAAATCTAACGTCTCAATTAAAATTTAGTGTTTCTGGAAGGACTCAAGGGAGGACATTTATCTTATTTGAAAAAAATATTTATGGACAGATTAATTTATTACTATAATATTACATTTTTATTTTAAAACAAAAAATTTCGACTTTTAATAAATCAAAAGATTAAAATTAAATCGTCATTTCTCTTTTGTGACAATTTAATTGTATTTTTTTATTTATTATAAATATGTGATTTTACCACTCTCGAAATAAAAAAATAAAAAAGAGATAATAGATTATTTCGTTTTTTTTTTTCAGGCAATGATAAATTTTATTTTCAAAATATTTAAATTTATCATGTGATTTAATAATTCTTTTTAAGTAAAATAATAAATTAATCAAATTTTGATTAAAATAAATATGGTAATTTATATCATGATTTGATATTAATAATTAATTTGCGTTATTATAGATTGTTATAGTAATCTTTGTACATAAAAGAACATAATAGCTAGATATAAAAAAAATTAATCTCATGTGAATCTCATGCTGTAAACATTGCAAAAATCGATAACTACATAAAAGTATAATTATGAATTTAAGTGAGAAATCTTTGAACGCGATATTTTTAGTCAATTCTAATTATTCTAATATAATTTGAAAATTATTATTTTTAATTTCGATATTTTTAATTAAGAATTTCAATTTTAATTAATTAAAAATATGTTATTAATTTATGACATTTATGATAATTAAGAAACATTCTATGTCTCATGTGACACGTTCTACAGTTCTTTCATCATTTATGGAACAGCAAACAGGAAGGACACATTTACATATCATATCACATGACTGTCCGTTCTAAATTCAGCTTTGATTCAGATTCCATTGAAATGCACATGTTTTTGCATCTAAGTACAGCGCGGCGAGTTACGCTCTCGTAACAATGAAAGCAAACCAAATGTGGCGCACATAAATAGTCCGATAGTCTAGCTGCTGTTTTGGGCAAATCTGAAATTTTCGTGCTGATTGTACAGCTTGGCGAGCTTGTAGCAGATATATGTATATACTTTTGTTTTGCAGGAAAGTATCCTCGAACGTTGTGAGAAGAATTAACCAGTTGAAAGATCTTTCGGATACACACACAAACATACACTCTCTCTTTCTCTTTTTTCTTTTTCGATTACGATTTTATAAACATATTTTTCATATATAACACTGATTAAATCGAAACCAAATGGAAGCTCATGGTAGCGCAATAATAGAGATTAGTCGACGTATGATACTGAATGTGCATGAAGCCATGTCGATAAACTGTCATTGACGGACATCGTATTTCTCTCTTGGACACTCTTACATGTGTCGGCGGCACGATCATCAATTTTAAAGTTACGCGGGTAAAGTTTATTTCGCGAGTGGCGTGCAAAGGCCGGGGCTATTGTGAAGTTGTTCAAGTTGTTGGAGACTCAACCCCTCTTCCAGCCACTGCGAACGAAACCCAGCATTCGCGTTCCTCGTCGAGCTGCTGGTAAAGGGGTATCGTAGCGGGAGTGTACGTGCGCCGGAATGTTCCCGGGACAAGGTTGTTTTGTGTGTAGAACACGCTGCCTTCTGACTACATCAACGTAAGATGGGGGACGATACGAGAAACTCCGAGAAGAATGATGAACGCGTACGCTTTGCACGTAAATGCCGTCCGAATGCAACCCGAACGGAATTCTTTCTGTCGATACGACGGGACTTAGCTGGGATACCTTATGCTCATTGATATATGCGCAGTGAAAATGTGCCAGCTTAAATTTCTCGCGTTTCCATTAACGATAAAACGCTCACAAGCTCAACGAGTTGCGAAGCAAACATGAAAATACGTTTCAGAAAACAATGCGTTCATTTATTGATCGTCGTAACATCAAATATTGATCTCTTAATGCGCGTATCTCGTACGTATTCCATGTATCGGTAACCTACCATTCCATGAAATTTCCCAAGCTAGCTGGAAATTATTTTATTCCAATTGTTTTATACTGCTCTCGTGTGCTGTTCTAGCTTTATTAAATTCTGAAACGTGTATGTATGCTATATATGCTTCCCCGAGAAACAAATTTGTTTTACACAACCGCACATTGTAAAATAGATTTATGTATTGATTCATTTTTATTTATATTATATGCGAAAAAAAATTTAATACAATAATTTCAAATTCATACCTCAGATATTTATTTATCAAATAAAATCATATAGATGGCTAAAATTACGCGACTAAAATTGAATTTTGAAATTTTATTTTAAGATAATACTTTATAAT
Organism: Tetramorium simillimum; assembly: GCA_011636635.1. Classification (NCBI taxonomy): domain Eukaryota; kingdom Metazoa; phylum Arthropoda; class Insecta; order Hymenoptera; family Formicidae; genus Tetramorium; species Tetramorium simillimum. The sequence goes on along the minus strand of VBVQ01005082.1, from coordinate 8,728 downwards.
ACTTTCGTTCAATTTCTTTTTAAATTCTCTCTTTTATTATAGCTATTTTACGCAAGCTCATTAAGATCATTATTATATGATCCTATAAGTTATATCTGTAGAATTACATGAGATAGCTTAAATAATGCGCCGTAACTCTAATATCATCTTCTAGTATTAACGAGATTATGTCTAGACACATGTGTGTGTGTGTGTGTACAGTCAGTAAGTGCAATAATGAATGCGGTGCAGATCCAGTAATTGAAGTTAACTGCTCAAAGTCGCGATCATTAATTATATCAACGGAAAGACCGATAATGATTTTGACCCAATTAATCGCTCTAACAGGGTGATTTGCAGCACGCGCCGCATCAGCAGAAAAAGACGTACGCGTTTAACGTAATGGATAAAAATAAATGGAGCGTTTGTATTCGTAATTACAGGCAATGGTCAATGCTCTTGTTATCAAACATTGTTGTATCAATTTGTATTAATTATTCTTTAAAAAAAAAACATGCAAAAGTGTATCTTAAATAATTCATTATATAATTTAATGAAGTAATATCAATTTAAAAGTTCACATTGTATAGATATACTTAAAATACTGTTGATTATGCCGAATTTAGTTTGTTTCACTTGTATCAGTAAAAATTTTCTTCAGGAGATGATTATAGAAATAAATATTTTATCAGAAATATAATCGGAATGTTATATATTTATAACTCCTTTTTGATTGTACCTGTATTACGATCGAAATGTGAAAATGTCATCAGTGTGAATATGCACAAGTTTCAAACCTAATTGTGACGCACGTCTCTCTCTCTCTCTCTCTCTCTCTCTCTCTCTCTCTCTCTCTCTCTCTTCCTTTTCTAACATTATTACTTTAGTCCTGATTAAAGTTCTCCTTACTGATCTTAGAACGGTTCATTCTTCAGCGGTATCTTGCTTCTACTCAGCTATATCTCTGTTACCCACTCAAAGTTAGTTCGAAGCACGCGACAAGAAAACAATATCCCTGTTCGTGTCTTTCATTCACTCTCGAAGAGCTTTTCTAGAATCGTGCTAATCTTTAACAAGGGAGCCCTACACCCTGTAACGCATTGTGCAAGATCTTACTGCTTCTGTGCTTCGTGGAGCAAGTTTGAAACTCGGTACAACTTCAGTTAGCTTTAGACTTCTTGGCCCCACTGAATGCTACGAACGAAATTTATTTATATCCGCACACACCACTTCACACACAATAACAGAAACTTCGTCCATGAAGTCATGTAATCATAGTGAAATGAGGGTTAGAAGATATTTCACTTACGTCCCGAATGTCGAAACTGTGATAGCAAAAATCTGTTGTAATTTGTTTGGCCTTTAAATATGCATTAAGTTTACGAGAAATAATGTAGAAAAATGGACCATCGAAACAGAATGTCGTAAAATGTTTGATGAGATAACAAGTTGATGAAAGAATATAGTGATGAAGTTTTCAAGACTTCCGTTGCCTTTTATATTCATGCTCAAAGTTGTGAAACGCAAAAGTGGAGGGAAAAATATTGCTAGGTTGAGGTCCGCTTTATAGCGGAGAGTTGATTGTGTGTGCGTAAAGTGGATACAAGGGTCTCCATGGAGTAATGTATGACGGCGTGGTTTTTATGCGTCTGCGAATGAATCAGTAAAGGCATTTTTAGTAACGCGAAGTGATAATAAATTATATACACGAACCCGACACATGCAGGCCTCGGGAGATACGTTCGTGATAAATTCGATGGATAATCGTTGCGGCTATCAGCTGTGTGCCGTGTGTATATAAAAGCAATATTATCGTATTTCTTTTTATTTCATTTTACATGCGCATACCCTATCGATTATTTGTCGTTAATTATTTTACTTCATTGCAAAAACAACGGACCAGGCGTGTAAATGACTCACGATATCTCTTTAATGAGATCATATATTTTATTCAATTTCATAATTACGGTCATCCCTCCTACGAGTTATTTTTATCGCAGCGGAAGTGTCGTTTTGACGAGCTTACCGAGATAAACGTGTCATTTAGCGCATTTTAACTTCCGCTGTACTTTTAATGACATTGCTTAAATTAATTATTCCCCATGCGATCGAGTACTCGTGGCTGCAAGTAATGACCAACGCACCGCTTTTCCGAGAACACGCAGCATGAACGTAAGCCACGTCACGTAGTTTTGAAGTGCAAACCTCTGTCACAGGCGATGAGCACGCGTCCACTAACCCAGTTACAAGTTAAGACTTCAAGCTAGATTAGCTGCTTCAAAATATAATCTTACCATTTTACTATTATTTTCGAAGGTATTTTAAATTGCTCTATTAAAAGAAAAAAAAAGAACTGCAAATATATATTAAAATAAATAATATAAATATATTTCTTCTAATAAAAGTGTTATATCATACTTAACATGATGAAGTGCGTTAGAAATAATATAATTTACAGTTAATATTTCGTTTTCATATATTGTATTATTGAAACAGAAAGTCAGCTCGCGATTAATAAATTTAATTATGTTATTATTCCCAATCCAGTGAAATGGCATAATTGAATTTATTATTAGCTATATTAATAATAATTACCAATAATATTTGTGTTTGTTGCAGGACGATTTCTGATCTCTCCAACGGAAACAATAACAGGTAAGTTGTAAGATATATTTCAAAACTTAACGTTGCATGAGAAAGTAGCTGTATTAAAATTTATTCATATTTATTAAATACCATAATCGTGTTATTAATATATCATGTATGCATGTTATTAATACATTATATAATTTTATTGCGTATTGCGTGTTAAAGTGCGGTAAAGCAATCGTGCAAGTGCTTTTATCTATGCTTTACGAGCAACGTTTTTATTCGACAATTCTGTTCGAACGAAATTCGCAGTCTGGAATACGGTGCAAACTTGAGACCTGGAAAGATTTACGACGAGTGCATGTCGGATACATTCCTGCGTTACGCAAAAATCGCGTGCGAGCCGCAGCGAAGAAACAAAATGGATTACGTCATTTTCACGTATATATTTTCGCTGTTAAGACGAGAGTTTATTCCACAGACGATCTAATGTCGTAAGTTTACAGAGGACCTCCGCGGAAGAGGCGGGGTGCCTTCGGCTGTTAGGTATAGGTGTCAACGTTATAGGTAGCTCTTTTCGCCGGGGCTTTCTCCGTGCGTCTTACTTCCTCCTCCCGGTTTCCTCGGAAGGAGCTCCTGCTCACAACGTCCGTGTATTTCTCTCCTTCTGCGGCTCTTCCTACCTCTATCCTACCTACCGCGCAATGCCCGAAGGTATGTTGCAGCTTACAGTCTCACTGTTTATCTTCAGCCGTGAGCTTTTGTGTTTGCACAAGCTCCCTGGCACTACCAACCGCCGCGTATCCACATCGACCCCGTCCTTCGCGACCAGCTTCGTGCAAGGCGAACTACGGCGGTCCTCTATTTATTTAGTTTTTTCTCAGGGAGTTTGTGGATTCTGTAAGAGAAATGCTTAATTGTCGTAAGAGTCCGCGTCGCTGCACAGATCTTGGAAACATTCCTTGACCTCATCGTGGATTTTTGCCATTCCAAGGATTGAAATTCATGCTGAATGAGCATAAATTTATTGGAATGCATTAATTTTAATATCTTTTAGTCACGATTCTCTATTTTATTTAATATTCCGTTAAAAAAATGTATTATTATTCGTTTGAATAAGTCCGATACATTTTGCGATACTTTCATATTTTTCTATCTCACTGTGGTATGAATTTTTACGGGCTGAAATTTTTTAAATCTTTTTATTATATATTCCTACACTTCTCCCTCTCTCTCTCTCTCTCTCTCTCTCTCTCTCTGTCCTCCTTTTTTATATCCATATTAATTGAAAGTGACGCGAAAATATTCACGCTATATCGTCGAGTACAGAGCCGTGTCAGTGGAAAACCATGTCTAACGGGCCGGCGTGAATGGATATTAGAAAAGTTTTCGTGAAATTCAGCACATCGACAAGCGACATTGCTGGCGTTGCGGTTTCGCGTTAAAAGAAACGTCTAAATTACCCGCGATAGCATCGAATTCAAAACCGGACGCGACGCGCACGGGTTAGCGCGGGTTAAAAAGTACGATGTGGATACTGCGGGCGATGTTCCGTGGTGGTAGTTTTTGCAATTAGCGATATCGGCTACGTCATCCGACACGTTCGGTCGGCCGAGCGACGCGATGCACCGGCTGGTGCGGGAGTGCGCACTTCGGTAGCGTCGTCGGTGCCGCCTGGCGTATCGCCAAATTTCCAGCTGACCCATCCTCTTTCTCTCTTTCCCTTTTCCCGCACCCTCCACCCGCACCCTGCGCTCCACCTGGCTGCCGTCGACTGCTCCCGCGCTGTATATATCGACGCCCCAGGGCCATGCGCGTTATCAAACGATTTATATCGGTGTTTTGCAAAATTTGTGGAGCCGAGGCTTGCGACTGGCACAGGGTGCGCGCCAGTCCCGCTCGGGGAATGCATTAAACGTTAACGGTGAAAATGGATAACGAGGGAAGCGGCGGAGGATGGTGTGCACGCCGAGTCGCGCCGGCAAAGGGCACCTCGTGCACCGCCATGAGCCAAAAGATACCGCCGCGGCGTGTTATCGGGTTTAATCTAGGCTCGTTAATAACCTTTCGCTTTTGTGCGCGCGTACGCCGCAGAGAGATCCGGGGGGGTGTACGCGCGCCTCCACGCGCTCATTCGCGGCCAGTCGAGGTGTGCAGGATTTATGCCTGTCCTCGATAACGCACGCCGTAACACGAAAGTCCGGAAGCCACGCCTCACATTTACCGCTAAAACGCGCCCATCGTGCCCCCGTGATCTCGATGCTGCTTTTGACTATCCGTCTTCCTTGTGGGTGGACACGCGTCCCTCGCAACGGTTTCCAACGTCGCCGGCGCGGCCGTTCGCGATAACGTCCGCGAAAATATTCATCCCGTTACCGTAAGTCTCGGCTCTCGGAAGAGTCGCTGGAAAATCCTGATCCCGAATTTCCTCGGCGTCTGTTGGTAGTAAGAGATTCAACGGAAAATGGGACGTACGTTTCGCGTTAAGAGAAGTTCCAGGCCGCCGGGGATACGAGTCGGCGACGGCGGCTTAGCCCCGAAGTGATTGCGTAAAGGGCGCAGCTGCAGGCACATTCGAGGATTCTTCGGGGAATCCGGCCGAGCACCGTCGCCGGGATAACGTCGGAGAACAAAGAGCGGACTAAGCTAAAATAATTGCCAATTACAAAACCGAGCTGGATATTATTAACATTATCTTAGGGAGGCACCGCGCAGCAGACCGCCGACGTTACCTGCAGCTGCAAGACGATGAGTTTCTTTGTGAGAATGTTTTTCCGCCTCTCTCAGCTCGGGAAATCTCGAGGTAGAGCAGTTGCCGCATGCGTTTTCTTCCGCGATAACCGACTGTGCCGCCGTCGTCGAGATAAAGAAGATCGTCCGCCTCCGAAGAGAGAAGCGCGGACATCCGCTATGAACAATTATTACTACAGCTCGCGGAGCTTTCAACTTTTGAATATCGTTATGACATGATTTTATCTGCGAGTGGTGCGCAGAAATTCACTAATGCAAGAGAGATGAGTCTTGAAAGCGCGCACACCCGCAATTGCGCGAATATGAAGCAACATATTGCACGTTTAATCTGGTTAAACACAAGATACGGTAAAACGAAACGAGATATGGCAGATTTACGGTAATATAAAGCAGAATTGCATAACGTGAGAATTCACGAAGAAATAAGTTAACATTTTTTATTTAGTCACGTAACCGCAGTTGACATGATAAATAAATTTCAATGGATACGATATCATACACAATTATCAGTTGACCAGACTTGAGAATTCTTCATTGAAAATCGTAATAATTTTCATAATTTCCCATTGCATAATTCTAAAGCAATATCGCAATTGTCACTATTGTACTCTTTCTCGTGTAGCAATCTATCAGGAGATTTTCAGCTTCTTTGTTTCTTCCTCCATTCTCTAACTCTTCTACTGCTCTCAAGCGTACAATCCTGAATCAGAGAATCAAATCCTCGACTCAGCTCTATTCACGCGAGGGAAATTTCCGATTAAATCGCATTTATTAAATTTGTTTCGATTTACTTATAATAGATATATAACTCTCGTCTAACGGTGACAGCAGAAAAATTACAAATGATGCAACACAAAACGATTGTAAGCGTCGTGTTCAGGCAATTATCGGACAGAATTCAACATATTTGTACCGGAACAGTTCTGTCACAAATAAATATGACGGGTTTCCGACAGGGAAATAACGAGATTCCTCGACCGCAATTCTACGTTGCCGACCATTATTTTCCATTAATCCGCTATGGCAGGAAAAACCCGATCCCGGATTGAAGAGTCACTCGTCTTTTCATTCGGATTTCCGAGACAACTTTGCCTCGATTTCATTCAAGATAAAAGCAGAGAAGTAAGTACAAAAAGAAATTGTGCCGTTTGCAAGTCTCTCCCCGATCCGCAGACTCGGCCTAAGATTTGGAAAATGCGTTTGTATTAATTAAAACGTAATTAATCAGAATTAAATTGACTCGGCCGAGTAGGAAGGGCGGGAGCGAGACGACGAGGAAAATTGATTGGTGGAAATGAAAGAAGAATAGCATGGTGGCGACAACTTTACTCGATGGATCGTCTGCTAATTTCGCGTATTTTCGCTATCCCGATGTTCTAAATCGAGAATAATGTAAATATTTCACGAATATCCAATTAGTCTAAAAAAGAAATGTTGGAATTAATCAAAAAGTATTTAATAATTTCTTGCGAGTTTAAATTTCAGTTACTTGTCTATGTATCTAGATCAGGAAGTAAAAATACATGAAATCTCCCTAATTTATGTTATATTCTTTGCTTCAAAAGTCTTCAAAATAGATGTGACGTAAAACTACTTCTCTGTACAGTTGTATTGGTACAGAGAGTGACATATTTCCTATCCGGCCGTATATTCCGAAAAACGTTGGCAAAAAAAAGAGCAAAAGAAAATTGATTCGCGCATTTTTATATCGGTTTGTAAAATTGCGTCAGGGTGGTTTCTCGATTGTTAAGAGACATGGACATGCAGTTTTACGTGTAAAATTCAAGATGTACAGCACTACGATACAGCGCGCGAGAGAGTACAATCGCTAAAGCATTTATAAAGTTCTTTCAAACGTTCGGTCCATGGACATTTTAAGAGTCGACCGAGTTGTGCACGGTTCTTACATCGGTCTACGTTGGAAAGTTCGGGGCTAACTACGGCGAAACTATTCAACATTTTTTTCCCGTTAATTAAATACCGTTCTTGTAATGGAGTTAAAAGAGTCGTGGCACTTTAAAATGTTAAATGGGAATTGGGTCACAAACCGTTAAACTCTTTTTTTTTTACCCATTACTTCCCATAAACGCATTTTGTCGATGTTCAGTATTTTCATTTATTTTCCAAGCGTTTGCGAATTGTTGTGGCCGAAACTTGGCATTGCTTTTCGATGGCTTTTTTTTTAACAAACAGCTGTTGACAGCTCGGTGACCTGCTACAAGTGAATTTAAACGCGCATTCCTCTGTCAGCGGTCGCAAATGTTAAGCGTATCGAAATCAATGTTTCGCTAAAATTCCACGAAATTTATTGCAAATAGCTCAAGTGATGCATACTTAAATTTTTTAAATCTCACGAAGAGTGAAAAATAATTCCAGCATATACATAGTCTGACAATAAAGTTCCTGGATTGCAGCAATAAAAGATCACAAACATTTCAAATATATAATAAAATGTTATATTTTATCTTTCAAAGTCCTCTTTGATATCAATACATTTGATACAAAGATATCCTTGATGCATGACAACGCCTCTGTGCGAGGGAATCATAGTGAAGCAAGTTTTTGGCCAAGAAAGAAGTTATTAAGATTAGTCACTTATGTTATTCGGCGGATCTGACCTCCTCAGATTTTATGCTGTTCCCAAGCTGAAAAATATCACGAAAGGTAAAGGTGTTTTTCAAGGAAATTCAAAAGAATGTGACGAGTGCACCGAACAACATTCCAACTACGGACTTAAAAAAAAGTTCAAAGTTAAAGCTTTGTATCAAAGATGTGTCAAGTGTATTGATGTCATGGAGGACTTTGAAAGATAAAATATAACATTTTATTAGAGATGTTTGTGTTTTTTTTTTATTGCTGCAATCTGGAAACTTTACTGTCAGACTTTGAATAGTTATAAAAATATCATTGCGATAGTTGCGTTTCATATTATTGTTATTTTTAACACTATATATCCATTAGTAACGCCAACATTACGACACATTCACTACCGCTACCCGCCGCCACACCTGGCGTACGATTTCGACGTTCGAGAAAAGCACTCGCAGCGCAGGCAATTCAGGAAATACACGTTCGATGTGGCGGAAACGCGATCGCCGACGTAAGTACTTGCAATCGCGCGCGCCTGCACGTGCCCAAAACTCGTGGCGTTACTTTTTCGTGCGACTTACCGAGGAGCAATAAAGGCAAACGACGCGCCGCGTCGTGCCGCACCGTACGATTTATTATCTCGCGGTAAGCCCGCCGACTCTCGAATGAATTGCTCGGTCGCAACTTTTTCGTAAGGTCCTCGGAGAACAAAGCCCGACTATAGATACCGTGTGATCGGAAGGACAATAGAATTAATGGCCGGCGAGGAGCGCTCGAGAGAGAATTTTTCCGCCCGCCATCGTGCCACAGGGTCGTCCAC